>MU204241.1:653768-676063 GCA_017309775.1 Paedocypris sp. Pulau Singkep
AAAAACCCAAACCTATACCGCACAAAACAAACTTAATATTTACACCCATCATTAAAAGTGCAACAGTAAAAATACATGCATGTTTGTATAACCCTACAAGCAAACTGAAAGCGCAGCTTATGTTCAGACAAGCTTAGTTGTGCTTTTGAACAATTGTAGCTTGTGGACCCGGCAATGGTTTAATTCCATTTTATATACGGATGTTACAGAAACATTCTGGGTAATTTATTCAAAGTTAAAAGACTCACCAAAATATGGTTTACATGTTCCGACAGAGGGCAAAATACACTTTTAATTGCTCTTTACAAAATTACAAGCTTTTCAACAAATAATAGAAGACTTTATCTGAACAAAAGAAAGAAAGAAAGTAAGTATGTCAACATGACTACAAGGGACCATCATAAACTTGTGATATAAGCATCAAGTGAACACACACTAACCTGGAGCAGTGGGCAGCGTTAAGCTGTGGCGTCCGGGAGGTTGTTGTGGTCAGTGTCAGTTGGAAAACCAGTCAAAGAGAGATTCAAACCTGAAACCTCTTGGGCACAAGTCTAAGCCTAACCCTACCGCTAAACACAACTGCTGCTACTAAAGCGGTGCAAAGGGAAGTTGTCTCTTATACAGCATGCTGTCTTTTTTATTCTTATTATAATTTTAGAACGTGCATGAGTGATCCGTCTTCTCCCTAGGTTTGTTTTCCTAACCGTTGTAGTCTTTCTACCTGCTCAATGGTCACAGTCCAAAGTTTGGTTTCATTTAGACATTTATTGAACATTTGACTTTGAATTGCAGGCTTGCAGACAGACAATTATTGGTAAATTATAATGCATAATTGACCCTAACCTCCTAGTTTCCCACATGAGTTCAGTACACAAGTTAAATTGTGAGGAATGTGCATACTTAAGATCGAATATTCCCAAATGTCAAACCAAGCTCTCGCAATGAGCCTCAATGCTGCAAATTTTCATAATGGAGAAAGAAAGTTCTGAGAGAACTGTTATAAATAAACCAAGAAGCGTCTGCTTTGTTCAGTGGAATTCAAAGGTTTAAATGTAGTCGCAAAACGAAACAGTCAACTTGGGTCTAGAGTTAAAGGGGGAAGCCGCTTTTTAGGGGAAATCTTAAAGTCCAAATCATAACTTGATAAACAAAAATGCAAATGTGTGTGTCCTAGTGTGTGCAAACTAACAGGTGTCGACTGTACAAGAAACTTCGAGATCTGCACGATTCGTCACAAGCTAAACTACAGTGTGCTCACTTAAACAAGTTGCCTACTATAACGATGACTAGTCAACCGAAAACAAAAATCCCCTATTTCCTATCCCCAAAACCGAGCCGTTTGTCATTTAAACCAGCGCGACCACAGCACACACGCGTCTTTCACAGATGCAGATTTCCCGCGTCTCAGAGGAGGGATTACGCCGAAGGAAAACCGGTGAAATATCACCATTCCACACGAGGATGGCTGACGTTAACTTTTACACTGTCTGGAAGTGAGACGGTAACACGACGAGCTCTAATGAGCAGACTGACGGGGTGAGCGGAGGTTTTATCCGCGCTAATCCGCGCCACCTGCGCAAACACACGGGTCCCGGGAACAGCAGCAGCACTCGCCGCTCGCACTCGCTCGGTCCCGCGGGAGACGCGCGCTCTCAGCCCCGGGCGGTTATCGGGCCTCGCCGCTTCCACCAGCGCTAATCGCCTCGCAAAGCAAATAGTTGGGAATGTTTGGAAAGGCCGCGGTGTTTGCACCGGCGCCTAACACAATCACTTTTACAAGCTATCCGGTTGTGATTAGGGCTGAGAGAATTGATTTACGCTGGCAGTGATCGTATTCATATTAGCGCAATTAACGGCGCTGTTTAACTTTGCCTGTTTGCCGCTGTGAGGAGAAGCTCGGCTCGGCTCGGCTCTCTGAGGCGTTTCTATCGCTGTCGCAGGCCGTGACGACCGCACACATCTTAAACACTGCTGCGAGCCTTTGCTTCACACTCTTCTCCCATTTTGTCTTTTAAGTTGCGGGAATAATTTTGCTCCTTTGGGATGATGATATTACCCCGAACCTTCACGGTGAAGAATACAGGATGAGTCCTTGAGAAGACTTATGTTCCGGGACAAACTCGCACTCCTGTATTCAGAGCAGAAAATCTCTAGCACAGGGAACCTTATTTAGTCATTTGTTTCAAACACACACACACACGCACGAGAGACATTTGATGCGATAAGCTGGTATTTTAGCGAAGAGTTTAACCAAAAACATAATTAATATGCGCAAAACTGTATTAACAGTAACTGTATTAACCATTAGTGTATGTTAAGTTTTATGGGGCCCTCAAAATCCTGGGGCCCCAGGCAACCGCCTAGTCCTGCCTAATGGTAAGTCCGCCCCTGCATAGGTCTCCACAATTTTGAATAGGGTTACCACATTTAATACCACAAAATAAGGTACACATACTGCAAGGGGGTGGGGCAATTTGGGGTGGGCAGGGTGACGACGACAACAACGAAACCATTAAAATAAACGTCTTTAATTAAAATAGTCAGTCTTTCACTTTTACAGCTCTACTGACTTCTCTAATGATAATTGTATTTTATTGGATGGCTAAAACATTTGTAATGTATCCATGCACATAAACAGCATAACATAGCTACAAACATTAGGTAGTAATGTTTTTCTATAGCCTGTTTCCTTTTTAAAAATACAGAAAGTTGCCACTTTCAAAAAACCCATCTCGTATTAATTTAAAATGGGAAGCGCAGTTACAATCTGAAATACAGAACAATTCCGCATTTCAAGGGACAGGCGGCAACCCTACATAGGGCCCCACTTTACTATAAAACTTACATTTGGGACCCACTTTGTCTTAAATCCCTGTACAAACACATATTCCTGCACTACTTTGGTAAAACAAAGACAGGCACTAAATACTCGGAGTGAATCCACATTATGCGCAAAATAAAAAGCGCCAAATTTTTCAAATTCCAAGTCAGAAGCAATCACAAATACATGGAAAAACGTCGTTTTTATCTAGCGATGCGCTTCTATGTTGTGTTACTTTTTCTTTCCTGCCTATATGCTTTTATTGGCTTAATAACAGAAATAAAGTGTTAGAAATACAAATAAACTAGCTACAATAACTACTATTGTAACAGACAAGAGTTGAGAACCAAGTAGCAGGCGCAGACCTTGAATAATCTATTTTTCAAATAAAAATGTCATCGAAGTGATAAAAGTCAAAAGTTAGGTTTGTTAAAAAAAAAAAGTATTTAGCCAGAAATTCTAGGTTTGTTTTGTTTTAATCTTATTTTGTACCTGGGAAGGCAGGGGAGGTGCTTACATGTGTAAATACTGTATGTCAATAAGCTAAACACATTCATATATTCTTATAACAAAAAATACATCCCAAACATTTAGAATTTTTAACGGTTGTGATCTCTCGGTTCTGTTCTCACCTTTTAATGATTCGACTGTAATGCCATCAGTAATATCATTTCCAGTCAACAATTGTAGCAGAAGATTCACAAATAAATTAATTACGGCATCCCAACAGCCAGCCAGTTCCAGTGGAGTCCAGATGAGTTCAGGAAATAAGGTCAAAAAATAAAACAAGACATAAAATCTCCAGATGTGTGTAGCCACTGAAAATTTAATTCAAATGTACAACACAAAGCAAGCCTACATAGTCCTAGCATTGCGCATAAAAAACGATCTCACGCAGCTCGCAATGTTCTTTTTAACCAAGACAACTCTTATTGGTCTGCTGACCTTCTGAATTAGATAAGAGGACGCTAGGCCAAAGGAGGTGAGCGGTATCCCTTTGTTAGAAACCATCGCCTCTCTATTATTAAGCTATGAAATGTAGAGTTGTGGGGCATGAGGGAATGCCAGCAATGCAAAAATACCTAATCATTTGGTATTACATGATAAATGATCGATTAAAACCGTAACGGCGTGCTTAAAAACCATCGGTTGAAATCTTGCTTGAAACCGATGGAACAAAAGCGTCTCTTTCTCAGGCCACGTTTGTAAGACACCGGTATCAGAAGCCTTCCGTTTCACACGAGAGCCGGATGAACTCACTGACACACAGCATCGTTCCTCTCGCCCGGTGGGCTCACGCAGAATGGATTTGGCACCATAAAAAAAAGATTATTTAGCCGGACAAATGGCGTAATTAATAACGCCCTTCTTCAGTTCATCCTCATCATTGTCACTAAAGCCAAAGATGCAGGTTCATCTGACCACCACAGAAATCTACATTTCATCTCAAGATTCTCGAACAAACTTCAGCACGTGTGCGGTTAAACGTGACCGAAAAGATAAAAACAGTGAACTTCAAACATGGTGATGAGGGAATACGCTTGTCCTTTGAAACAGTTGCACTTTTGTTCTTCAGACACAGAGTTTGACTTCCACACTGAATTCGTTGAAAAGCCACTCAAGACTGGCCACTTGTTTCTAGCGGGACGGCGGTGGCTAATTGGCTAGTCATTAGCTGAAGTGTCGGCCCAGGCGGGACGGCCGGTAGTCGGCTCTCAGCTGGACGAAAGCATGGAGAAGGTTCCTGTCCAGGTTGGTCAACTGTTCTCCAGAACAAACCTGTTTGAGATTGTCCGGAGCCACGACCAGGAGATTACACAGAGCGTGAAGAGTGTCAAACAGCTGGAGAACAAGAGGAACCTGCGGATGGTCCAGGAGCACGTGTCAGTCATGATGGCAACACGAGCATTTAATGATCAAACAGGAAAACGCAACATGCCATTTAACAGAATAGCAAACAAAATGCTTTCTTTCGCAGATCATTTTCAACGGTATCATCAGCAAGACATAATCAAGAATTAAAAATAAAGATGCATTTGATGCATTTTAATGCACAATAATTTGGCCAAATTAAAAGTGAAATACACAAATATCTTCATGCTTTTGCTTAGACTAGAACTCACAACGTTGGTGTGGCTAACACGAGAATCCAAAGTACTAGATGCTTAAACTCAAAATCTTTTTGTTATTAATCTTACTTGCTAATAATTATTTGAATCAAAGAATGTTTCATTCATAAAATATAAATCAATTCAACATTCATTGTTCCATTTTTGAGTACTAAGACTGAAGTTTTTTCTACAAATAACATTAAAAGTTATGAAAACAAGATGATAAAAAACACAAAGTACAAAGAAAATCGTAGTAGTAATAATAATAATAATAATAATAATAATAATAATAATAAAAAATCTTGAACATCACTTGAACCATAATGAGTTCAGATTAAATTTGATCACAACTCCTTAATTTAATCTGCTTGATTCACAAATATTACTTTGCCCAAATTAGGAATTTAATTTGTGCTAATAAAAAGTTTTATATTATATTGCAAAGCATTTCCTTGTTTCATTATCCTAACTAACTAAGCGCACCACCAGCACCAGTCCTGCTACAGTGAGTGTGCAGGCCTGACTGAGGAGATCACGCACAATCACGAGACACTTCAAACCAAAAGAACCTCTCCTCACCCTGAAATCTTTGGCGCTGCGGCGGTATTCTGCCACGTCACAGATGGCCAGCATGCCACCCATGGAGCTGTAGCTGAACTGCTGCAGGTGCTCGTGGATCAGCCTGTGGAAGCGCACGCCCAACTCCGTCAACACCGTGTCCACATTCTTGCCGTCCATGGACCTGCGCACACGCTCCACCTGCTTGCTCACGTAGGCGCAGACCTTCGAGCACGCCTAAGAACGAGAAAACAAACACTTCACAATGACGTTCCACAATGAAAGCACACGGAGGACGCGAGCTTTAAACAACCTACCGTTGTGTACTGGATCGTGACGTTGTTCTCGTCTTCAGGCTTAAAGTCGGTTTTCTTTTGTTCGGCCGCTAAAATCTGCTTCATCTGGCCGATCATGCAGTTCAGCGTCCTAAAAACACGGGTGTGTTATGGCTCAAAGTCGACTCTACAAGGATAAACGTCTCCTCAAACTGAGCCCACCGATCGATCCCAGTGTCCAGCTTCACTTCCATCTGCTCAATCACTTCTTTCTTCTTGTGCAGGCACTCCGTCAACTTAGGAGAAGAGCTTAAGAGGGCAAGGTTCAAAAAAAGTGTCATGGGAACGTCACTGGCTGGTGCGGACGAAGACTAAACGAACTCACCTAATTAGAGGCATGAGATGATCGTTGAACTGCTTATCAAAGAGGTGGAAGATGGTGTTGGCTTGCTGGACAACATCCAGAAAGTACAAGTTGGCGTTTTTGGCGTCGGCAGATGGGATTGCTGAGGAAGAAGAGAGACGAGAGAGAACGGTGAAGCCATCTTGTACGGTTCTAGCGCGCTAATGGACATCATGGTTACATTTCAGAGAAAGGTCAATGACGTGTGAGGGCAGGGGTGGGCAGTATGAGTTCCAATTCATATCACGGTATTTACACAATATCACTATTATATCATCAGTATTAGGGGGACGGTTACATTTTTGTAGACCTTAATTACATTTAAAGTACACAGGGGGTAAGCTGAAGATGCATCTGCCATTTGAAATACCGTATTTTTTTTAAAGTAGGCTTTGATTAGATTTTTTTTTACAGATACAAGAGAGAAAGACAGACAGAGAGCAGCAGCTTTGTTTCTGCTCTTTGTTTTTTTTTTTTTTTCTGTTTTTTTGTGCACGCCTGTAATAAACCAACATTTACACAAACAAAAACAGACTAAATGAAAAAAAATAATAATAAATGAGCATAAACAGATCAGATGTCTTGCTCACTAATGCAGCGCCGCTCTTAAAGGCACAGTACACAGACATCGAAGCTGCACAGACTCACAGTTCTTGAAAAGATCTTCTCAGAAATGCTTTCTGTGTTTGATTAGCAAAGTCTGTGTCGTTATAATAAAGTTGTGAGGAAACTAAACATGTTATACTGTATTAAAGTGTTTATATACGTTTAAAAAAATGTAATTTATGAATGTGTAACGTATTCACGGTATTGCAAAATCCATATCGTGCCACAACACAATAGCGGTTTTCACGTTCATACTGGTTTACCACCAACCCCTATTCGTGAGTTAGTAGGACTCCGTTTAAATTATGAAAATGTGTGTGTGTCTGACACAGTGGTCTATTATGTCTCATTGTTGCAAAGAAACAAATAGTATTTAATCTTTATAACTCTTTTTAGCTTCCATTTTGTCTGCTGGGTCGAATTGAGTATCTTTGTATGTCAAAGTGAAGAAAACATTATTTGAAGTACATTATTTGACCCTAACCAAACAGGAGGATTAAGTAAAGAGTGATTCTCATACCAGACAGTCCGATTTCGAGAGCGTAGTCTATATGATCCACACAGAGATACTCCACTAGAAGAAGGAAGATGGAGAATGCGTTCTTTGGTAGATCTGGGGGATCTGACAACTGAAAATAAAGACAGAATATTGTAAAAAGAGGTCCGACTTAAGAAGTCAAACCGTTGTCCAGGAGACAATCCTCTCACGGAGCTTACAGGATATCATTTAGACACCAAGTAAGTATTAAACATCTAGACTTGTCTGAGTCGTGTTTAGGGCCTTTATGTGTGGAGTTTGCCCGCTCTGTGAGCTTATGTGGGTTTACTCCAACAGCACAAAACAATCAGAAGCATTTGAAAAACTGCGATTGGTGCAAGTGAGAATGTGTGTGCGTCCTGCTCTGTGATTGGCTGGCCACAAATCAATGGGTGTGTCAGGTATTGTTTTACTTATCTTTACTTTCATCATTTTTTAAGCAAAGCAACTTACAAAATAGGAGCATCTGGAGTATTGTCATAAAAAAAAATAGTAAATGCTTTACACAAGGTTACATGAAGAAATACAGTAGACATTGATGCCAGCCAGGAAAAGTTCTGGCGAAATTAAAAAGCGGTTGAGAAATTGGATGGATGTTTTTATATATCTGATGCAGACGTGAAAAAGAATCTACCTTGTTGCATCTTTCAAAAGCATGTCTGGTTTCCTGTAGCAAGTTGACTACAACTTCCTGTGAAAGCAGCGTCTCTCCGTGAGTGTCAATGCTGGGTCCCAGAGGAAGGTTTGTGCGCTGTCTGATTCTTTCTTTCAGCTCTTGAATACTGCCCAGGTGAAATGAGACACCAACAACATTAGTCATATATTAAAAACAGAAAGTTATTCGCATTTATTATCTGTAGTAAAAAGAAACCCAATAAGTTCACCGAGCACCGACCTTCCTGCCCCAACCGGCCGTTTCTGGTGATTCTTAGAGTCGTAAAAGCGCTGAAGGATCATTCCACTGCGGTTTTGGAGATACTGACGCTCCATGTCTATGTAACTCTCCAAATAGCATGAGAAAATGTTCTTTATCAGTTTGGACAGAAATGTATGTTTATCTGAGCCCAAGTTAAAATCAGTGAGCCTGGCAGCCAGCGCAGTCGTCCTTGAAGGAACAAACACAAACCAAGTCAAGAGAACGGAACGCGTTTAACAGAAAAAACACGTGCTGTTTTTATTTTCTCATCCGAAATCCCTACCGTGTATAGAGGTCATAGAGGTTCTTGAGGTACTGCTCCACATCAGAGCTGCGAGTCTCATCTAATCGCTCCTTCACATGAGCCTGAAATCACAAAACAGACTCGTAAATGAAAAACAAAATGGGCCAGGATTGGACAGAACCATACTTAGAACCTGGCCACCAGAGAAAAGAACACCTTTTTTCCAATAGGTTTATTTAAACACCATTGCTATTTATTGGACTACCATAATATTCTTGTCTTTTTATTTTTGAACTACTGAACTTTTTCTCTTCCAGGACTCACAATACACATCTTTTTGTGACTCTCAAGATACGTATTTTGTATGTACAACATACACTACCTTTTTATACTTTTGCGTAACTTCTTTTATATTCCTTGAATTTGCAAAAAAATAAAACTAAAAGGGAATTAAACTTGTCTCCAAGAGGTTGCAGGTGCAAATCTCTATCCAACTGGTTCTACAAAAATGTAAGTTTGTAAAACCATACAATTGGTTCTACAAACGAAACTACAATTCTCTACCATTCGACCACAACTGGTAATTTCAACATGATTTTATTTTACAAGTATACTTGACAGTATAAAAACAATTTTAATTATTTTTTATTTAAATTTTGACGTTTTATATTGATAAACCGATCAAATTGTGATGGTACATCACAAAGCACAGGTAAAAAAGCACAGAGTAACAGCCAAACCCCTCTTAGAAAGAACAAAACGGCCTTTGAGTGACATCACAGCCCACAATGCAGTTTGGCAGATGCTGTAAACTTGGAAATTAAACTTGAGTGGTATATTTACTTTACTTTACTTTACTTTACAGTCATTTGGCAGACGCTTTTATCCAAAGCGACTTACAAAAAGAGGAGCAAGTGAAGCAATTTGTCTACATTTACACTTACACCACATTATAAACGCATTTTATTTTGCCAGGAAAATTGTTCCATAGTAATCGGCAGACTGAACAGGTCTAAAACACATTTTTAACCTTTTTTCGTTTCCAGTTGTTCTGCAAAATTCTAATATGTTACAGTGTATACATTAATACACAGTTAGATTTTATGCACATAATAGTAAATAATAGTTTGTAAGCCTCATGTAGCACAGGCTTCACGCACCTGTATCTTGTTCTCAAAAATGCTTTGAATGAGTTTGGCCATGACAGTCTCTGGACTACAGAACACATCTCCAACTTGCTTGTTCACCCGCTGGCACAGAAGAGCGATGTCTTCAAACACATCATTCCGCATGTACGCGCCCTGCAAACAAAGACCGCTGACAAAACCGAACCAAATTGTCCAATTCAGAAATGACACACACACACACACACACACACACACACACCTCTTGGCATTGCTTGATGTAGACATCCACACAGTGGGCATAACCCTAAGAGGCGTAAAGAAAAAACATGATGATTAAACCTTAATACATTCTGGTCACATTGTATTTGTAGAGCCCATCAAACCTTGAAATGCAGCAGAACGGCCGCGACTTCACGCATGCGTCCAATCTCGCCTCTGCGCTGAGCCGCTGTGAACTCCTGGATCAGCTGACGCTCCAGGTCGTGATATTTACCTTTCAAATAAACAGAAAACATGAGGAAACAAACGCCACGCCCGCACCCTCTCGTTTGGTGCGCAGTCACTTACTTGCAATCTTGGCCTTGACATCGGAAAATCTAAATAGTGTAGAAAACACAGGAAAGAAGAATAGACAAAAACAGAATATCAATGTTTAAAAAAGTTTAGACAAAATGTTACAAAACAAAAACAAAACAAAAACCTCATTCATTCAAATTAATTTAATTGTTTTTTAATATTATTAATAAATATGCACCAATATAGAGCTCTATATTTTTTGTATTCATTTGGCAGGCATTCATATTTAAAGCAGCTTCAGGTATATAGCGTATTAGTATTTACTGTACATATACTGTACATATACTATATAATTGTAGGATACAGATGTTGAATTGGTAGAATGCTAATGACAAAGTTAAAAATAATGAAAGTAACAAAAATATATTCATTTTCCCTTTAGTTTAATTAAGTACATATATACACGTATAGGTCTGACTAGCCATCAAAGCCTTTACTTGAGGCCTATAATTATATTTTATATAGTTTTTATATTTCTGCATGTTAACATTGTTAAGTTTTCATAACCATAAATGTGTTTTTGAGGTCAGGTAATTTCAGTCGGACCACTAGCAAAGGCCCAGCTGTGAAAAGCACAGCCCACAACTGGTGTAATCATATATAACTATGAAAAAACTGGGTATTAAAATAAATGTAATATAATTATATATAATGAGTACAAACCAAAACTTTTGAGTCCTTTGACACATCGATTAGATGAAAAGAGTTGTGAGAACTTCATATGAGGACATTAGTAAACATTGGTCTGATCTTATTTATTGACCTTGCAACTTTTTTTTAATCCCAAAATGAGTTTTTGGACAGAAAAGTCAAATCCAGATCCTGGCGAGCCAAAGTGCTGGAGTTCTTATTAAACAACCACGATACTAAAAGCAAGTCTTTAGGTCTCTCAGAACCTGTCAGAAATGTGTTGAGGAAAGATAGAGCCAAAGTTGTAAGGCCCCGAGGCTCCGCAGCTTCAGACAGTCACTTACCGATCAAATGGCAACTCCTGAGCAATCAAATGAAGCTTCTGAATAATGTCCGCCGCTTCTTTTATCTGTAAAAGTGCAAACAACGGAGAAAAAAAAGGTTAGGCCAGAGTCATAAAAACATCAGTAGCCAAAGGCAGCAGCACTACGCCTGGTGATCAGCTTCCAGTAAACCTCTCGTTCAGCATCAGCATCACACCATCACACCTGTCTGTCAGGCATCGTCCACCCAACACCTCGAACTAATCCTGAGGTAACTCACCTCTCATAGTCTCCATCCTGGGCAGGTCAGAGGCCCGTCTAGAAGCCTCCAGCTCTCCCATCAAGCATGATGGACAAGAAGAGAAAAGCCATCGGAAAGACCCTGCCATCCTTACAACTTCTGTTCCCACTCTCCTTTTCCTGCCCGCCTCAGCTAACATCATTATTGTGCTCCCGTGAGGTGGATCCATCCCATTTCCGCTCTCCTCACCGAGGTTTTCTAAGTATCTGTCCCCCAGCTAAGATTAGCTAAATCCCATGTAAGTGATGTAGCCGTCTCCCAGCGGTTGGGGGTTTTACCGGCGCTTGTCTTCTCGCTGCTTGGGCCCAGCCCTCCCTTTCACAGGGATTAACCCAGCCTTCATTCCTTCCTTTCCCCCCTTTCCTCTTCTGGAGGCGTGTGCGTCTGGAGAAATATTGAAGAGTCTGGCGGGTACGTTCCCACATGGCCCTCTGGAAGCATGTTGGTGGCCTTATGCTAATAGCATCACAAGACGTGCTGAGGGTGAGTCACATCATTAGAAAGTGACTTGGGAGATTAACTTATAAGGTGGCATTTCCAATTAAGTTGGCTTTTATCAACATTAGTAGGCCACCGCAAATATTAGCTTGAGGCAAACCTGTCACTCTTTTGTATGAGGAAACTAATACCAGGTTTGATGCAACAGTCGTTTGTGCTTCGACTCCAAGATTGACCTCCGTTTAGCAAGTACTGTCGTTTTTTTTTTCTTCTCGTTCATAGCAGATGTCTTAAAGTGACACCAGAGCGAGTTGGAGTGTGCCAAAAGTCTCGATGAAGACCAAACTTTGCTGTGCCTGAAACCTGAAGTGTGTGAACAGAATGCAGTGGGCTTGTAGGTTGGATGATTATAAACATGTTAACCGTTTATGGATTCGTGTATTGATAGTTCATGTGTTTATACTATATGTTTGACATGAGACAGTCTGTGTAAAAGAAATGCTTTGAAAATGCAACCAGCGCGATGCTAAACTACCTTCTCAGGATTGTTGAAGACGTCACTGCGTAGCTCTCCGTCCAGAAACTCGTTGAAGTACGTCATGAGCCTCTGCGCCTCCACAGCTCTCTGTCTCGGGGTGTTCACTCCTTCTAGCTGATCCCCCAGATGACACACCTTGGTGGCCACATAACTGATGTGCTCATCCAACTCCTGGAAGTGCTGGAATGCCACCTAAACACAGTTCATGTATTAGACTTTGATCTTAAAACATACCTAATGTCTTGAATAAAGCAAAACAGTCAGAAAAGTCTTAGTTTTGAGAATTCTTTCATAATATAAAATAATATAACAATCTCAACTTTATTCATTATTGTCCCTCCAACCTCCAATACATAAAACCTTCAGTGTCCAAGTTTAAGTTCGAGTGTCGTTTGGACAGTCACGCCCAGATTTGTTTTCCAGCGACAGATGGAAGATGACGTCACTCTGGACCAATGGGAATGCAGCGTTGCCTCCATATCATCATAACGGTGTTCTGGGCTTCTGTCATCCGATGTTCCCATGCAGCTTGCAATTTAACTTTAAGTGACCTGATGACACCAATAGCGTTTGGAGTTCTATGGTTAATCCACCCAAATTGATGGCAAGCTCTGAATTAGTCTTGGAAAAATCTGACCTTATAACATTGTTCAATGGTCATTAAGCACAAACGTATGTATAAGAAACGTATGTGAAAGAGAATGTATAAAAGAAATGCACATGATTAAAAACTGTCCATATTAAAAACCACTGTGAATTTTTCAATTCACCTTATAAAAACGGTAGTTATACATGTTGTCAATTGTTGTACACAAACACTGATCATGAAGACCTGAAAACGTAAAGTAAAAACATAAAAAAAAAAAGAAAAAGTAAAAAAAAAGTGTGGTGCGGATCAGAGTAGAAACAAAAGTTCTGCCTGGCTAGTGTCAATGTAAATCAAGCACTGGCTAAACGTAGAGGTTAAAGTGTGTGACACTGCATTTATAGATGGTGGTGAACTAACTTGGTTGCTTCTCTGCAGATCCTGGACTTTGTGGGCAAACTCCTTTCCTTCACGGTGGCACTGATGCTCCAGTTTCTCCACCTTCCTTTGGATCCTCTCATCCAGCAATTTTAGCTCCTCAATGTGGTTCACAAACTCCTCCAACAGCCTTAAACCAAAGACAATATAATAAAGAACCACATGGATAACACAGTTGATTTACTTCTTATGAAAACATTATTGTTTAGTGAGCTGAACTTAGACTTAAAAACGAAGCATCCGGTGTCCTGGATGTTTTTTCTGGTAAGTTGTGTAAAAATATGAAACTCTTGTGAACTGTAACTGTAACTCAAACATGTTTTAATGTTTGCTCAAAAATAAATATGCACAAACACGAGAAACAACATAGAAAAATAAATAGGAGCAAGGCTAAAACCTTGTGACAAATAATGGATATTAAAAAAATAAAAACGTTAAATATTGGCTATTGGATATATATAGCTTGGATATTGTTTCTTTGTTCCTGTTTTTTGGGTACATTTGTTATTTCTATAGATTTTATATGCAGTCATCATGTCTTTATATAAAAGGCCTGTTCATATAACCCTGTACACTTGCTGCTGTGGGGACAGTACATTTCCCCAGAACTCTAGCCATTTTCCTACATGAAAAGTGGAGCGCAGGCTTTGGCGAGCATTCCGAAAAAACACTCTTTGTGTTCGCAGAACACTGCGAAAAGCTTCATTTCACAGTCTGATTTGCAAAGTGTAGGCTTACGTCTCAAATTAAGTTAGCTTGGCTAGCATGTAATCTGTGAGGAAACGTTATATAAAACCTGACCAATCATGTGAAAAACCCTGAAGCACTAAAGATGCTGAAACCCGCTCAATGGCGGATCAGGTTGTGCTGGACCGAGTATCATTTATCTTTGGGAATACTTGTCCGAAAAAAAAAAAAAAACATCTCTGCCTGATCTCAAAATGAAACCTTCCCAAAAAAAAAAAAAAAAAAAAAAAATCTCAAAGACCGAACTGCAAAATGAAAGATCATCCACGGGAAAGATTTTATTTGTCAAAATCACAGTACTTATACCTCGCCGGCAGATCAGCTAAGGGTCTTTTATTATAAATTGTGGCCGCTCATAAAACATCCTTCCTGCGCCGGGCGCGAGTGACTGTAATTTTCAGAAACCTCCGACAACCAAGAGCTTCGTCAGCTGCATTTCAAAGAACTTCCAGGACAGCAAAGTGAAAAGCTCCAAGTCAGCAAGTTTCTCTGGGTTGTAGCAAAACATTCTGAAGTGATGAGTATATAATCTCATATCACCGTAATTCCCTAAACGCGACTGGCAGCTTAAGTTCTTTTTCGTCTCCATCTCTTTCCCTCAAATTTGTTCTCTTCCATCATTTGTGAGTCAATGGTTTGCCCAGCTCACAACAGCCTCTTCATGGTGGGTTATTTGAGAGCTTGGTGTAAAATTTGGGGTGATGTTTCAGCTCCGGCAATCGGAAGCACGTTTGATGTGGCTGTGTACATTAAAGCGAACTCTGCTCCACTGAAATGTTGTGATGCTTTTGTCTCTGACAGTGAAATATCCAGCATGTCAGGTCAACAAAACCAGACACGGGGTTACACAACACATACGAATTAACTGTTATTTAAAATAAAAAAAATACTAGTATTGTTGTAGTTTATGAAATTCGTATCAATGAAATGTATTATATGACCTTTATTTATTAAATGATTTAAATGCTGTAGAAATCGATCCTTACTCCTACAAACTATTACGACTTTGTTGTACTAAACAAACAAACCATTGTTAAAATACTTCATGATTGATTGGGTTTACAACAATAATTTTTAATTATTTTATTTTTAATAATTATTGGGATTTGAAATTACATTCATTACAATTATTTTAAAAAGTGAGCTGCTTGATTACAGAATTATTATTACTGAAACCATGTCTTTTAAGCAAAATGTTATAAATATTCAATCACATAAATAAAAATCAGTCAAGTAGTGATACATTCAAATACATATACAAACAAGATATTTATATTTTGTTTATACAATATTTACAAATTATACAATTATTATGGTGATGTTCAATGTGTAAAAAATGATAATAATATAAAACATTGTACATGTTGCATCATATTTAAATCAAACTTTTTTGACTCTTTGAGTGAGAAACAGCAGCAGTGAGTCAACATACTGAACCAAACACTAGCGTGCAACTACTGCTACTGTTAAGAGCAATTACAATAGGCAACAGAGAGAGCTCAGAAACAATCATACTTTGAAAACAATTCTGAAAAACATCCTGCAGTAAAACCCTGAAACAGAGACTTTACTCGCTGAGAATCTGGCTTTTTTGTCTTGGAGAATTTGGCTTGTTTGATAAAAATAGTAAACGTTTTTTCCAATAATCTTACACTTTAATATTAACAATTAATCAGGTTGTCTTCTTCAAAGCTAATTGCAAGAAACCTAACTAACTAATTGGAATCCAGGATTTTAAAGATGAGAATGCGTATTGAAGAGTAAGGCTACTGTAATTAAGAGGCTTTTTTTTAAAGTTCCATACTCAAAAAAAAAAAAAAAAAAAAAAAAAAAAAACCTTCTAAATACAACTACGGTACTTAAGCCAGGATAAAGCCATGTTTAGTTGGGAAGCAGATAACTTAAGGATGACGTGTGCTGTTATTCAGCAAAACAAAAATAAATGCAAGTAGTAAAAAGTACATAAGTGAGTTTAGCCTTTTAGTTTGACCATTTTTAATTAATTTAGTAGCACAGAAAAAATATATAATCATACAACAAATGTTGATATATAAAACCATGAGTAACTTTATATAAAACTATTATAGTAACTTTACTCACTTTGCAATCACCTCACTTTCCTAAAGTGTTTCAAGTTCATTGTGCAGGTGGTTTAGTTTAATTTTCCTTTTGTTCACACATGGGGCTGGGGAGTAAAGTAAATGTGTGTGTTTTTCTGCACTATTCTGGATGAGCATTTATTCCGAGCGTTTCCGGACTCAGATTTAATATTTATGGCAGTTTGAATTGCGGGTTTAAATCCCAGTCTAGTAGGATCCACAACTGAGTGTCTTTTGCTGTGTGTACAGTTAAATGTGTGGACTGGTCACTCTCATTTCTCCACTGCAAGTTTAAGTGTTTAATACTTTTTAACACATTAACATGAATGTGAATTACAATCATTGTTGATTTATAAATTATTGTATGCGTAGTCGAAGTTTACAGCATCGCTTGAAATAGACTGTCTGAAGTTCCAAAAATGGATAAACTGAATTACTATTTATTAACAGGATTGACCATAGGTGCGAGTGAGTGAGTGAGTGAGTGAGTGAGTGAGTGAGTGAGTGAGTGTGTGTGTGAATGTGTGTCCCGCTCTGCAACAGTTGGTCAATCCAGAGTGTGTGTCCTGCTTCAGGCCAAGAGTGGCTGAAATAGGCTCCAGCTCCTTGTGACTCAGAAATGGAGTAAGCGGTAGACAATTGATGAACGTTTCCGTATAAACAGCAAAATAGTTAGTGAACTGAACATTTCTTGCCAATGTCATTACAAAATCTGAGTTTCATTAGTCATTATATTGATTTATAGAGCATTCATAGGAAATACTCTCTCATTTAAATTGTAATGGTCTAAAGATCTATAGTGTTTTACAGTCTACAACAGCTGTATAATCAGTTACCGTTTTCCGAGTTTATGTCTGAAACAATCAGCAAAACCATGAAGTTAGACGACGTCGTACTGACTTTTTAGGGTCGAAAGCCTCTGCCCCTCCTTTGGATCCCCCTCCAGGAGTTCTCCACGCAAGTCTCTCGATATACTCGTCCGCATCGAAGGGTTCCTACAAAAACAGAGCTTCATTGACACGACACACTGATGCAAAGTAGACATTTAAATGGCACCGTGTGGGAAAACATGTGTGGAGAATATACAACAACAGAACAGCTGTTTGGAGCTCTCGTGTGGCCTTACTGTAACTATGGTCTAGCAACATTGAGCTTTACACGATTATAGGAATTTGAATGAACAAAACAAAACACACGCAAAACTACGCCAATGCAAAAACAACAACAATAAAGGCAGTGCCGTTTTAGAAACTCGAACATACCTCGAACAACTGAGCTGTTGTGGCCATATTTGACAGCGCCAGAAATCCAGTCCGTTTCAGAAGCTCTTCGTAAAACGGCGTAAATTAAAGAATAGTTCGCTTGAGGTTTTATTTCAATAACGAAAACAACCGTTTCCTGCATCCAGCTGCCATGGCCAGACCGGAAATGGAGAGCAAGCGTACGAAGCGTGAACGTAAGGATGGTGCTTTGTGTGGCAGGTCTCAGATCAGTTTTTGAATTGCGACTTCAATGGCTCTGAGGCACAAAGCTTCGGGTTGACTGATCCCACGACGAGTTCCCGTCTATTTTAACCACGCCCCACAGTGGTCACATGACATTCCAAACAGGAAGAAGATGCTGTCAAATGGGGATAACGTGACAAAGGCGATGTTTTCTTTTCCGTTTTGTTGTCTTTTTATTTTATTTCTTGACCCTATGTCTTTGTGACCCTCGTCGACAAAGAATGAGAAAATTAGGTACAATTTGGTTCAGCTAAACTATTCAAATGTTCACGTTAATTGTACAATTAAAGTACCAAGTTTAAGTTTAATTTGAGGTTTAAGCTTTTAAATTAGTCGACAATGAGTTTTCGAGCACTGTGGGTAGTTACACACGACAAGGGGGAATCAGGAAAAGTGCGTTTTTCCAGGTAAATACATTTTTGATAGAGATACATTTTGTAGGCAAACAGTCATCATTTCATTTTCTTGGCAAAGCAATGAAATTTTGTGCTGTGCACATTTAAAATTATGTACTCAGCTTTCTATATGGATTCAGTTGTGGTTAAGTAAAACCTTTAGTGCAATGGCCAATTATACTCGTTTGATAGAATTTCCCATATATATATATAGCTCCAATTGTGTTGCAAAAGGCAGAACATAAATGTCAGCTATAATCCAAGATATCTTTTTAAATTTGTCATTTGTCTAAACCACCAAATAAAGTCCAAAGCACCGCTGTGCTTCTTGCAGCTATATTTATCTATGTTTTGTATTCATTTAGGCGATTCCCAACAGTGGAGTTCCGTGCCAAGTCTTTTGCTGGATCCCAGTATGTGCCCATTCCGGAGGACCGTGTTATAGCTCACCTTCTGCTGACAGAGTTGGGCCTGGTGTCTCCTGAAAAGCCATACATGGAGGTACGGGACGACTGCGCCCGTCAGCATCGTTCACCGGCGGTCGAGCTGCATGTGGAAGGTTCTGGTGGGAGAACCCTGTGGCCCGTGCTCACCGTCTCGCATGGCGCTCTGATTCTAGCCTGCCTTCCTTTAGTAGAAGCAGCTCCTGATCCTCGGCCAGCTCTTCCCAGCCTGGCCTCCGTTTCCCAAGGCTTGGCTTTTTTGTCAGGCCTGCAGGATTTTCTGTGTGGCGCTGGAGGCAGTCACCCAGACCCTGATGTGTTGGCCCCCCGCTTGGCCACTCTTCCTTCAGCGCTCCTGCAGGTGTGTCCACTGGGAAAGCCACTAGACACCCTTCCTCCCGCGGGCTCAGTGCCAGTCTCCACTGTTCCAAGCCCAGGAGGGTCGCAAAAGCAGCCAGCCTGGAAAACAGGGCTCCATCGTGGGAGGGCGGTGGTGAGTGTGGCCCTCACAGAGAAAGTGAGGTCCATGCAGTACGGCAAGACTAGTCGACAGGATCTCTGGGATGTGTATGGCTTGGTCATGTGCAAGGTTGGTGACAATCCAAACCTCAGCTGTACATGTGTAATCGCTTCTGCTTGTTTCAGTGTGACGTTGAAGGCGTTCTTCCCAATGTCACTGTGACGCTCACTCTCCCACCCAATGGATCACCACTGCAGGACATTCTGGTCCACCCCTGTGTGACATCACTGGACGCAAGTGTCCTCTCAGCCTGCAGTGTGGATGAGAGTGACGCCTCTGCTTTCTCCGGACCCTACAAGTTTCCTTTCTCTCCACCCATTGAGCAGTTCAGACTGTGCAGTTACACTTCTCAGGTGAGTGATGGACGTGATGAATTAATGTCACTTTGTCTAGTTTTTGGTTTCACGTGTGTTAATACTTTTCTAGCCATTGTCTCCTAATGGCTTGCTCACTCGTCTGAGCCAAAGTTCTGTTGTAATAATAATAATAATAATAATAATAGTTGAAACTTTATTTTTTATTCTTTATTCATTATTATGAATGTTTTCAGAATCTGATCATAAACTGCCCGGTTATATTAGTAATGTCTTCAAGTCACTGTCATACAACCTTTCAAGTTTTTTTGAACCAAACCCAACATTTTAGTTGTGATATTTTCTTTTATTAACGTAGCAGGCCTTATTTCTCAGGTTCCTGTACCACCAATTCTGGGCTTCTACCAGCTACAGAAGGAAGAGAATCTTCTGAGGGTTAACGCTGTCCTGAAGCTCCACGAGAGCGTCAAAAACTACTTTGAGTATTGTGAAGCTCGCCTCCCTTTTTTTAATCAGTGAGTTTTTACACGTTATATTTTTTTGTATAAAAAATAATTATTTTGAATTGTCAAGATTACTCTTTTGCTAAAACAATTAGCTTGCATTACGCTTGTGTTACGAACCTCTTGCATTTAATATCATTTCTTTTTTTATACATGCTCATTTGCAAAGATGAAGCTTTGTAGACGTGACATCACTGTGATTTGTTATGACATAGGACTCAGATGGGCAGTGTGGATGTCAAAGTAAGCTCGGGACAACTCGAGGTGTCTAAAGAGAAGAACATGCTGGTTTGGGTTCTTGGCACGTGTCGCGTTGTTTTGTTTTATCATTTGTTTATGTGTATTCAACAACTTTTGATTGTTTAACTGTTTATTCTGAACTTTCTTAGGCCAGAAATTCCCAAGATCCCGAGAAGTCACACTAGAGGGGGCTGTTCATTTTTCTGGAACGGCTTTGGGACCCAAGGACCCTCTGTGCACAGGACTCACTGCTTATTTAAAAGTGTGTATTTCTTTACTGTACTCTTTTACTTCTTAAATGCATGTAAATAGCATAGGGTAAATCATTTGAAATGGCATTATCCTCTGCAGCTTCACTTTCGAGTTCCGGATTTGACGTTGTCTGGGTGCTGTGTAGACCAGCATTCGGTTCAGGTGTATTCTTCCGCCAAACCACGAATCATTACAAGTGAGTGTTTCACTGAACGATTCCTACAGATACAACCATATGGACTTGGATCATGGTGAATTATATATTTCGATCTAGTGACACTATGAACAATATACATTTTTATTTTTTAGTAACAGTATTCAATAATACAAACTTGAAAAAGCTATAAAAAAAAAATTAGATTAATGACGAAATAAACCATATAAAATGTTTCTGGTAAACTTTAAAAACTTAAAAAACTTTAAAAGCTCTCTCTGTCTCTCTCGCTCTGTCTTTCTCTCTCTCTCTCTGTCTATATCTCTCTCTTTCACTTGTTCTTTCTCTTTTTCTGTTTTGTCTGTCTGTGTCTCTTTTTGTCGTTCTCTGTTTCTTCTGTTCTGTATCTCTCTCTGCCTCTTTTGTCTTTATCTTGTTTTCAAAGGCACCCAACTGTAAAATGTTTATACACATCTAGTGATTTATGATTAAATGCAGTAGCAATGTAAATGAATAAATGATTTTAGAAAACGTTTATGTTTGTTCTCCAGCACGAGAGCTTTTGTCATCAGAGTATTACATCTGGAACTCTGCCGGTGATGCTCCGCCCTCTTCTGGTGTCACAATGCTGTGAAGACACAGTCTCGATCTCAGAGCTCCTGCATTCAAAAAACATTGGTCATTTCAAAACGGTACCTTCATGTTTACTGACACTCCGTTTGTGCCATTACATTGTACATTATTTCTAATTTCTAATAAAACATGTTTATGCTTGTCACACGTCTGTGCAATTCATATCGGTGACACTAATATTAAGATCCTGTAAAGGATCCAGAATTCTGCCAAAATGTATCATAGTGAATAACTTTATTATATTTTTATATATGTACATCTATCTTTATTTACAAATATTTGTAATATTTCTCCTCTTCTGTGTGCGTGCGTGCGTGTGACTTCACTGGATGGAATAAAGGCACATTTTGATATGATTCCTCTTGGTCAGATTGACGAACTCACTCACTTTACTTATTAACAAACAAACTCCCAGAAAGACACCAGAGCGGGCCTTGAACTTGAGTCTGGAATGTGTTCTTGCTGTGAGGCAACTGTTTCACTAACGTATGTAAAATGTATTTCCACCACAACAATCCGATCCATTATCCTCATCTGTTAAAAGATCTTTTTTCCATGCATGCACTATTTTAATTAGTGTATGAGCGTATATTGTGAGAATGAGCCTTTCCTCATTTGAAGCTCCTTGAGTTTGCTCACAGGAGGACGTCAGCTTTGTTTGTTTGTCTGGAGAGGCTGGAAAAAGTGAGAATGTTTATTGCCTGCAGAGAAATAGAGAGTTTAGTTGTGAAGGAAAAATGCCAGAGTGGTTTCCAACGAGATATTTTAATTATTTTCCAAAGAGACTCCAACTTAAGCTTTTTTTTGTTTCCTGCAAGACTGAAGTTGTTAATGCAACAAAAAATTGTTGAAATTGATGAAATTGCCTAAAATAATAATAAAAAAAAAACATTGAAAAGTTTTCAAAGTTTCCATCAATGTCAAAAAATGTAAAGCAAGTGTCTCAACTTTCTGAGAACTTTTTGGTTGGCAATTATAGTTGGAAATGCCCGTAGTGAAGACAACAAGATGATAAGACAATCTGGAGCCACGCAAGAGCTCTTCAGACCTTTTGTCTTGAG
>MU204241.1:676088-721255 GCA_017309775.1 Paedocypris sp. Pulau Singkep
AGATTATTTGTCTGCCGCATCCACTGTGTCTCTACAACACGGCCACACCACATTCTCACAAGGATTTGCTCAATAGAAAGCTGATCCTGATCAATTGACTGCTTGATGAAGAATTCAAGAAGGTCCTCTTCATCTCCTGGGCAGAAGAAAGACAATTCTGTTTGGACTCAAAAGAGCTTCTGATGTCATGGCTGCTAAGATAATATCAAGCTGTGCGTTTTCAATGTTAGCAATTTAGTATAGCAATAATGAGCTGTAGTTTGTTAATCAGACTGTTTTTTTTTTTACTAAATACAATTTCTTTTGTGTCCTTTCTATCTCTCTCTTATATATATATATATATATATATATATATATATATAAAAGTACCTAAGTAGAAGAATTTTGGTCATTTTACAAATATAAACACCCAATAATAACTTGTTGTATAATTATAACAGATGTTGTTAAAACAAATGTTTTAATTTTAATTCTTCTGCATCTACAAGTCAGGGTTTTGTGCGTTTGTCCACTTAGAGAGCAGGTAGATATATATAGGTGGCTATATTCAGATAATCTGGTTTGATACAAACAAACATCTTAACATCAAATGTTAAGTTTTTTTTTCTGACGTGATTTTGTTTTTTCTTTATTTTAGTACGGTATGTGTAGACACAATTGCAAATAATTGAATTTTAGTACCATCTAGTGGTTCACATTGAGAAATCACATTCAGCACGCACAACACACAACACACACACACACACACACACACACACACACACACACACACACACAAGCACAATTTTTACTTTTAACAAGACAACGACGACGACAACAACAACAGCAAAACATTTCAGGTTTAAACATTTTAGCGAAACAAAATAACCCTAATACATTAAACAGAAAAGACTGCCTCATGTGATGTATTACTTGTGTGCTTTTTTTTAGCTATTCCTCGCAATTTAATGCACATTATCCTCGATGCTTTACTGAAGTACTGTATACGCTTTTGACGCACGCGCGTCAAAACAAAACCACAAAAAAAAGACTCAACTTCCCAGCAGCCTTCACTGTCCACCGCCAACATTGTCGCAAACCGCACGGCACACTTTACGGCACGTCATAGGCCAGTGAGGAGTGGATTGAGTAATGGCAGGCACAGGCACGAGTTAGTCAACCAAGTTTTCACTATTCTCACAATTATCAGGTACCAGCAGCCAGACGGACGTCGGCATTGGTCATCGTCAACCTCCAGAGGCTTTTCCACACCCCGTTTTCTGTTCTCATAGTAAGTGTATGCAGTGGAATGGCTGAAGTGCCGACCGGGCCTAACGCACTGCCTTCATCCCCGAGCGAAATCACATCACTTCCCGTGGACGGGTGCACTTTACTGGGGGACGATGAGAGACGCGAGCCGGGACACCAGCTGGTCAGCGAGCACAAAGCAATAGTCAAACCCAACCAGAACAACGTGCACCCGAATGCGTCCGTCGCCCAGCTCCACACAGCCCAGCTCAACGGGCTCCAGTGCCACCGCTCGCACCGCCACAACCACCTCCAGCACCGGCCGTGCGACCAGCAAAGCCCCGCGCCCGTTCTGATCTCGGACGGGCTCGACGAGGCGCCAGGCCTGAGGAGAAACAAGCGAGCGCCGCCTAACAACGGAATACACCGCGAGGAGAGCATGACGCGGACGGAAAGCGGCGCCTGTCGCCTGGAGAGCGCCGTGAGTAGAAGAGCCGGCTCGGCGGCGGCGGCGGCGCGGATGGACCCGGGCGAGTCAGGCCCCGGGCCGCAGGGCGCTGCAGCAGAACCCGCCGCCGCGGCGCTGGAGCTGACGAGACTGTCGCTGGAGCCGCACGAGCCCGAGCACGAGCCGCACGAGCACTCCATCATCCGATACGTGCGCTACGAGTCCGAGCTCCAGATGCCGGACATCATCCGCCTCATCACGAAAGACCTGTCCGAGCCCTACTCCATATACACCTATAGGTACTTCATTCACAACTGGCCTCAGCTCTGCTTTCTGGTACGTATCGGTTCATCTCTGTGTCGAGCACGTGCAAGGTCTGTGTTTTTATGACGTAGAAAACCGTTATGATTCCAAACCACATCCAGTTTATCACATTAAACGTCACTGGCGTCTTTATCTGTAAAGCACAGTGCTTAACACTTTAAAACCAAAGGACGATCGCAATAGAATGTTATACCAATACCACAAAATGTTTAGGATCAATAAATAATATGCTAGACAATACAATGGGGGAAGCCAAATTGTCATGCTGGGTCAAGAGCCAAAGAGAAAAGATGGATTTTGAGTCTCAGTGAGGAAGCTAAAATGTGGATTTGTGAGTAGAGTAGGCCGGAAGAAATGTCACACGTCTTGGTTCCATTCAAATGGTTCGTCTTTTGAGTGTTTGAGCCAGTTCTTCAGGATTGATTTAGAAGTGACATTTGCCTTTCAGGATTTGCTTATATGTAAACGTATGTAACTGCTTATGTGTTTTTGTAGGTTTAGTGTTTGCTGGCAGGTGGCCAAGAGTTTTGGCCCCGCTAGTAATATTATTATTGTGTAAGTTGGTCCCTGGGGGCATCAGAAGTTCATGGGCCCTTAGACTGGTCCTTCGCCCCCCTCATGGGCCCCGGGCTTAGGCCTGGACATGGAACCTATGACCTTGGTGTTTATAGCGCAGAGCTACACTGACGGAGAAAAGTGCATTACAGTGAGAATAAAGGCTTGTTGTGTTGACCGAGTGGCTGTTGTTCTATTTGACAGAACTCTTAACTATATCACCAGTATTTGTAGTTGATGGCTGATTGTGTGTGTCACAGGCAATGGTGGAGCAGGACTGTGTGGGAGCCATCGTGTGTAAGCTAGACATGCACAAGAAGATGTTCCGCCGCGGATACATCGCCATGCTCGCCGTCGACTCCAAGTTCCGCCGGAAAGGCATCGGTGAGACGTCGGCTTCTTCTGATCCGACCCGTCGTGTCGCTACACTTTTTACAAGAATTTAATTTAAATCAACTTGTTTTAATTCCAAACTTGCCTTTTTCTTTGAAAAGGAACCAACCTTGTTAAAAAGGCCATCTATGCCATGGTGGAAGGGGACTGCGATGAGGTAAGAGATGCAAAGGCTGTTTGAACGTTTCCATTATGCCGATATCATTTCACTTGATACACAGATCATAAACATCACAAAGAACTACGTTCACTGGGAATGAGATTTCTCCTGAATTACGAGTTTAATGTGAATTCAACCTGAAATGATAATCTGGTCTACTCTGTGTTAAGAATGTAATCTGTATTAGGATTCAGATCTGTAATAAATAGGCTGCTCACACTCTTAAGACAGTAGTTTTGATCCGCTTGATGTCACGAAGCTTCTCAATCAAGCGTAGTTGTATATGTGCGTTTTATACCATCGTCTGCTAGATATTTCAAGATGATGCCATCTTACCCACACGTGTAATATCTGGAGTAGCTGTTGTTTGATGACGGCGCCTTATCATGTGACAAACTGGTCCATATAATAAACCTCTTCCATTCTGCAGGAGTGGGAATCGCTCGCAGCCTCGTAATTGGGTTTCTGCTGATGTCTTCAGTGGAGTTTGGTCTCGTGCTGATTTAAAAAGAGAAATGTGCCTAGTTCTGCTAGTTAACGAGTCACCACTAACATAGCATAAGCATTTCAACTTTTCCTGAATGTAAAATTTGGCAATTTTTTACATTTAAATGTAAATATGACATTAAAGTAGATGATGATATTTGCAAGATTGTACAATGTGATTTGTTCATTTATACTTAAGGATTCACTATTCTAACTTGTACTGTGTAGATTTGGACTGTTAAATAATCGTAACATATTTATTGTTGAGAATCAAATTATGGAAAATAAACACTTGGGGCTATTTTTCTTGTTTTAATGACAATTTGATGCCACTATTGATAAATATCACAATAAATTGGAAATATTTATATTTGACGATTTTAAAAGCAGACTTTTACTAAAGTTGCTTGTACGTTTTTTCCATATATTTTGACATTGCAAAAAAAAACTAAATTACGTTTAGTAAATTGACTTTCTAGAAATGTCCTTTTTTTCTTTTCCCATGATTGAAATGTTTCGCTTTCCTAAATATTCATGTTTTTTTTGTTGTTCTTGTGGTCCTCAGGTAGTGCTGGAGACCGAAATCACCAACAAATCGGCCCTGAAACTCTATGAGAACCTGGGCTTCGTCAGGGACAAGCGGCTGTTTAGATATTATTTAAACGGAGTGGATGCGCTCCGACTCAAACTCTGGCTTCGCTAGCTCCACCCGATGGGTTTGTGGACTCTCTCCATCCCTGTGGCGTCTCCTTCTTCTGCCCCGGTCCTGCGGCTCGGATCATCTGACCTCCTCTGACTAGAAAGACCTTTGACCCCGGCCTGAGGGGAGCTGAGGAACCCACTCACAATCTTTAGTGCGGGTGAGTGTGAGTTCTGGAGGAAGGTCCTGACCGAGAGCTTGACCGGACCGGGTCTGAGGTCAAACCAATCAAGCCGAAAGCAAACCATATGCCACGCCTCCATTGTTTGTTGTTTTTTTTTATGTTGTTGTTGATGGTTTTTTTATTTTTACAAACAATCACAATCCGAGGGATGGAAATAAGTGTGTTCAAGTGCATCGAAAACTACTCGTTATTTTTGTTTGACTTTTTATTTGGTGTTCTCGTAAGGGTGCGCAGGAGGTGTGTGTGTGTGTGTGTGTGTGTGTGTGTTTTATTATTATTTTGGCAGTGGTTTTGTGCAGAGGGTCTTTTATTTGACTTGTTTTATGTTTTGGATAAACGCTTGTCCGTGTTGAACGTTTGATCAGTGAAACAGTAACTGACGGCCGAAGACAACACAGTTCTGTAACCAGAGCGGCGCCAACGATGTTTCGGTTTTCGTGGAATGTGATTCTGGCAAAAAAGCCGTTATTTCAGCAACTAAGTTCCCTGCCGGTGCTTGTAGAGAATTGTGCGACTAGAATGAATTAAACGCACTTTCCTAAAGCAACACGAGGCAAGTGCTTTTTCCCCCAAGTTTTGATGTGCAATTGCTATTTTCCCGTAGTGGACTGCGTATGAACAGCGACTTCAGCAGTCAGAAGCGATCGACCCTCAAACAAACGCACTTGCCTTCGTTGCATCGCATCGGAACGGTGCTTGGGAGTGGAGATCATTCGTAACGTTCAAAATGTCAGAGGTGTTTCACATTTGGGGGCAGAAGAAGTGGTTTGGATGGTGAACGCTTTTATCAGATTGTGTTTACCAGTGTGTTGTGGACGTTTGCACCATCGCCTGTTGTAAATGTCTCCGTCATTGCCAATAGACCCTCGCGACGCTTTGCTGCTGCTTTCTGAGTTGTTGGGGAAAAGGACATTTTTCTTTAGGCTTTGGAGTGGGGAATCGTTTTCTTTTGGTTTGCTAAATGTACATACTCAAAGTTTGGTTTTTGTTGGAATTTTTTTGTTTTCAGATTCTCAAAAGAGTTTCCAAATGTTCAGTTCGGTGGATTTGAAAAGGAATCGGTTCTTTTTCAGTTCTTCTGGTTGACTATTCCATCAATCCAACCCAGATGCTGGCGAGCTTTCTCCTCCTCTTGCCCGGGAAAACAAAAAGGATACGGATTGGAGTGTTTGTAAGAACTGTAGTGCTCTTCATTAGAGGTCGCGGTGAAGACCTGAGAGCATTTCATTAGCTTTTTTCTCCAAACACGGAGTCAGTTGCTTGATTGCAGATGGAAACGTTGCTCAATCTTTAAATCAGTTCAGATGTTCCGTTCTCACCCGAGAAGATGCCAAACGCTCTGGCGCCCCCTGCTGCCCGCGGTTGTGTTTGCACTGCCAGTATCTTCTCTTCCCGTCTCGGCTGGAGAGCAGCTGGTGACGAGGATGTGGAGCCTCATCTGACCTGGGAATGTTTCATCCCATCCACTCCTGGACAATCCGTGGAGTTTGATGTCGCTGTGAATCTGTGGACGATTTGGACAAGCGAGACCTGCAACTCCAACACTGATTGGTTTTATTTGGGGGAAAAAGAGGCTGTTTGCATGTTGATTCCTTTGTTCTTTTCATTTTTTTTTTGTTTTCCTCCTCTCACCCAGTTTCACCAGAGAACATGTCTTGCGAAAGATACTGTGTTTTTTGAATGGACAAAAGACCTGGTTTAAAAATTATAAATAAATTATTTGATTTTTAAACAAACTCTTTTGGGGTTTTTTTATGTTGGGAGGGAAAACAAAGCAACATTTGGAAATTAAGTAAAATGTCTTAATATATATAAAATATCTTTAAAAATGATGTTTTCATGTATAAATTGTCAATAGATAAATTATTTAAATGATCTTCATCCACCTATCCACCTAGTTCTCTATTCACCTACCTAACAGACAACCAAAGCAACTTCCTAACCTATAGATGTGCCCATACATCCATCCACCCAATCATCCACATTTATTTTCATCTGTTCTCTGTCTATTGTGCGGTGCCGTGGAACCTTTTTAACCGCACTGGAAAAGTTGTGCAAAATAGTTTCAAACTTGTTTGCAAAGTCATTACTTTTACAGTTGAGCGCATGAATTACCTAACCTATAAACTTTGCTTATTCTAGTAAAAAGAAAGGTCATCGCAGCAGAAGTGGCAGTGAGTTCAATATCAGCCGCGTTCAGAGTTCCACAGGAGCTGGATTATTCATGGCTGTTAATTTGTCTGCATCGTTACTCTCAAATCAATCGCGTTTCTGCTGAAGAGGATCCAACTGCTTGCAGAATCTCGCCACATGAAACAAGCTCTTCAGAAACACTATTAACATGGTGATGATGACATCTTTAACGCTAAATATCATGTGGTTCTCACATCCGCCTTTGTTGGGTTACAGCCATCGAGTCAATTTGACACACACACACGTTGCACGTTCCTTATTTTGTTTTACGTTTATGTGAAAAAATGTGGTGTAAAGTACAGTATTTGTAAAACACAATATTTGGCCTTGATTGGAGACTTGAATTCAATTTTCGTCCAGCATCCAGTTGGAACTGCCCTTAATAAAAGTAACGAATTCCTACCTGGTACAGAGACATTTGAATATCAAAGTGAAAGTGAGTGAAGCAGTCAATCTGCAGAAGAAAGCCGAGTCTGAGCTCTTCTCCTGGTGAAGAGGTTGAAGTAGAGGAGATAAAGCACGAGTGAAACCGATGCCATTCTTTAAACCGCCTCTGCTGAGCATCACACTTCAAGTTTCCTTGGTGACCGAGCATCATCTGCGCTTGGAAAGGTTCTTCAAAGTGTTCCTGAGAGGGTCAACAATGCTTGAAAGATCCAAATCAGATTCATCTCCGGGTCTTGATCTACTGTAGGTTCCTCAGGACTAGACTGGACATTGGTGACCTTAAAAAGACATCCTGACTTTATAAAGGCAATTAGAAGATGGGATGATGGAGGAATAATTCCAAGAAGGAGACTGTAGGTGACTTAGATCTCGTCTCGCTCTAGTTGTTATTTATATTTGGTGTCATTTTTTCCAGTCAGTCAGTTTATCACAATATGTTCAAGGGGATTTAAAGCAACAGATCCTTCATGTAACAGTTGTTGTATAAATGTAAACAGCTAAGAGGAACCGTTTCAGAATTGGTCGGGGCGATGTTCCCTTTGTGTGCTTGTGTGTTTCCTCTGGATTTCCGATTTCTTCCCACAATCCACACGTGTTCAAGAGAAAAACTGGAAGAATGGCCCATTGGTGTGATCCAGAGTAAGTATTTGGGTAAAGTGTAATTATGCAAGAGAAGTTAGTAGTAACCTTGGGATGTGCTCTCTTGTGTTTAACAGTAAAGTAATAATTAACAACGCATGAACTTTGAATTGTATAATGGTGTATTGGGCTACACGACACCACACGATGATGATCTGGGTTCACATGTGGACCTCGTGTGTTATCTCGTTTCAGCATAAGATCAATGAGATAAACACAACCATAGTGCTACTTTCTTTCAGCCGTTAACCGTGGTTTGAAATTAAATTACAGCAAAGTTTTTAGAGATGACAGTTGCATCTGTCTCTTGCATTTTTTAATTCTTTGTATGTGCACGATGAGGAAAGTTTCCATGGCGACCATCCCCACAGGTTACTTTATAACTGGGTGTTAATGCTTGGATGCTGACGAGACAGACACAAGGACTTCTTCTTCTGCCTGATGACTGGAGGGAAAAGTTAACATTAGAAAAACAAGCATCTAGCAGTGGATTCATCCAAAGCAGCGTCAGTGAAAAGTTAAAAGTCAGTGCTACGTTAGGACAGCAAAGCGGGAAAACTGTAAAAAAAACAAACAAAAACAAAACAAGAAAACCGATATAATATTATATAAAATATAACGGTGGGTTGTATAGTGGTTGAAAGAGGAAAGACTGGAAACTGTAAAGTGACTTAAATACCATATCAAATGAGAACACAGGTGAACAGGTGTCTAGGAATTAAGTTATGATACTTCGTTACTTTACTTAAGTAGAATGTTTAGGCTTAAAGGTTTGTAGGCTTATTTTCGGCTTATCTTTACCTAAGTAATAATTTTTCCACCTACTCTTTACTTCTACTTCATTTTATACAAATATCTGCTGTACTTTCTACTCCTTACGATTAAAATGTAAAAAACTACTGCGTTACTGGACCAGATTTCTTGAAAACTGGAATGGATTGGCTAAAAAAAACCTGGACCGGATTTCCCAAAACCTGGACCAGATTTCTCAAAAACTGGAATGGATTGGCAAAAAAACCTTGTCCAGATTTCTCAATAACTATAATATATTGGCAAAAAAAACAACCTAGACCGGATTTCTCAAAAACTGGAATGGATCGGCAAAAACTAAAATGAATTGGCCAAAAAAAGCCTGGACCGAATTTCTTCACTTTTCTCCCCCATTCAGTGAAGCCACACACACACACACACACACCCGGCCAGGAGCAGTGGGTAACCCATTTTGTCTCTCAATCCCTGAAATTCTGATCAGCTTGTTTCTCATCTTACAGTTATTATTTTCTCCAGTATTTGAACCTTGCTCAGTAATATAAAAATTAATAAATCAATAAAAGTGACACTTATGCTCCTGGTATCGTGCATCCGTAGTTCCTGTTCTCTGTTCACTGGTGCCAGCACATTTAGTGTTATCAGCATCACCCAGGTGGAATTGTAATGTGGATTTAAAGACTTCTTTGGAACTGTAAATTTCCAATCACTTCTTTTCACATCGGGCCTCAATAACAATTTTCATTAAATTTAACTGGTTTCCATTTCTGCCAGAAAATCATCTGACACAAGATTTCCAGAGCAGGTCTTTATTGTCCTTTTTTTTTTTTTTTTTTTTTATAAAACGAATGAAAGGCTTATTCATTAAAGCATATTTACCCTACTTATATACATCTTCATTCTACTACATGTAATGCAAATTGCCCGTTTTTTTCATACTCTTATATATTCGATCTCTGATTGCATTCATTTGTTTAGTGAGCCAAACTGGCTCTGGCAGAGTCGATATTCACAGAATACATTCCATGTCGGGCTCTAGCTTGGGGTCTCTGGGGTAAAGAATCAGCGTGCAAAGGGAGAAAGTCTTTCTAAGCATTTCACTCACCGAAGCGAGTACAAGACCGCTTTCTGTGAAATGATTCAAAAATACAAATCAAACTGTCAGTAGAAGAGAAAGGTACAGTCAGAAAACTCCAGCTAAATTACAGACCAACCATTTTCCAAACAACATGTGGTGTTCTATCTCTGTGCCTTATGGCCATGATCAAATGCTCCTCACGACACAGTAGTTCACTACACTACACTCCCAACTCTCTCCCAGGACAAAGTTCATGCCAAAGGGATGGACACGGCTCCGTTAGCTCTACTGCGACTGCGTGTGTGGATGCTGGACTCTGTGAGCTCCTCGCCATGATCCTCGCTTTTCTTATCGGCCAGGGTGGAAAGAAAGCGCAGGGTGACGGTGTCCCACTCTTCAGGAAGAAGCAGCAGCAAGAAACCCAGGCAGATGATGCAGGTGGCGGCCAGACGCACCACGCTGAAGATCACCTCATGCTTTAGCACGTCTATAGCTAGGGAAGAGAGGAAGTCTGTAAGGACCATTTATGTCTTACATGTACAGACTAGATGTTTACTGCTCAGACTCTAGGAAACAAGCAGGACAAAGAATTAGAAAGATTTGACAGCTCGTCGTTCATCTTCAGTAGCAGAGTAAAAGTAGATCCGTACAAATCAGGGTCTGAATATGTGAGAACTTCAACTCTACGTACTTTACGTACCAAAGTGCTGGACACAAACAATAAAACGGTCAAAAGTATAAAAGAACAAAGACATAAAAACAAATATAAAATCAAGGTAAAACTATAAAAACTGTAGTAGCCAACATCTCACATCGGGTTAAAACGCCAAAGGAAAGATACTGTGTTACCAGAAGACACTGACTGATGGTTTTTTGAGTCACATCGTCATCATTTTGTCCCAAATAAAGAGCTGGCTTGATTAAAAGCATTCAAACATGCAATCAGTTATATTTCTCTAAACTGCCACCTATACTAACCGTTAAATTTTGTCATATTGAGTTTTGGTGTATTTCGTAATATATTGTTATGTTTCGGTCAACTGCCACTTTCTTACCACTTTCCTTTCGAATAAAAAAAATCCCTAATAAAATTTCAAAATCCAAATTCTGTTGAATCAGTGATTCTTCAGTTGTGGTTCGTATCATATTCAAATCTGCAACATCTGGTTGCAAGTCCATTTGACCAATTTCCAGAAAGGCCATATTCTGTGAAACCTGCTCAGAGAAGCTGCTTGTCCATTAAACATATTCCTTAATCCAAAGTTATTACATTGCGTTCTTAAAATATCTTGACTTGAATTAACGTCAAGTTTCTCAGACCTTTGAAACCACAACCTTTGTTTCGCTAACAACCCATACAGCTACTGAATAACTTATATAATTAGATATAAGTTATAATTAGATACTATCAATTCTGAAATGTACAAGTATGAAGCAGGGAGTGAAAGTGCATGTAGTGTTGGCCGCTGCTGTGCGTTTAATATAATACATCATTGTACAGTATTCGGATAAAGTTCAGACTCACTCACCTGCATTGCCGGGAACACTGAGTAAAGTCCCAATGGATATGAGAATAGGATAAGTGAGAACCACTCCAACGTTTACCAGGATGTTAAATACTGAAGGAGAGAGAGAGAGAGAGAGAGAGAGAGAGAGAGAGAGAGAGAGAGAGGGGCGTTCAAAAACACAGAGTTCATCACATAAATTATGAAGTTGACAGAATTGAGCAGATTTTGCCCTGTCATTAAAGACTCTGGCGACACACTGCTCCACTTTGGCTTAAAGTACAGTAAATATCAGTGGATCTGTTACTATCACTGTCTATATCGTCAGATTCAGTCCATATTGGATATCTGAGAAATGCTGCTTGGGGTATAAAGTGATGCCCTGAACCTGAGGTTACTTACGTTACACTTACTTAGTGTTTTTATTTACATCCTTTAATCAACCATGGAAAGAAATTGAAATATTGACACAATATAAAACAGTAACAGAATCAGTATCATTGGCTGAATATGGGAAACTTGAACATGATGTGATACCTAGCCACAAGCCGGCCACTCCGCAGAGGTAAGCCCAGGGTAAAGAGGAGAGCGAGCCCCAGTGCTCCACACGGGTGAAGTAGAGGATGAGGGGGACGCAGGAGATGAAGATGAGATTGAAGAAGCCCATGGTGGAGAAGAAATGAGCGGCCTCACCCAGGTTGGCACTTCCCAAGAACATCTTAATCAGAACCTGAGTGGTTTAAAAAGGTTTACAGCACAACAACTGGCGGACATGAACTTTCATCGACAAAAGCACGTTTATAAAGGCACTGCGTGTTATCCTGGAGAGTTTGACCTTGAATTACCTTAAACTGTCATCATTAAATTCCAGAATCCTGTCTGCTTTCTTAGAATTATAAACCCATCCATCCATCCATTTCCTACTGCTAACTCCATTTCAGGGTCACAGGGAGATGCCAGTGATTTTCTGATTTCATTCTTGAGGTCTGAAGTAATTTACATGGACTGTGACTTCTCTGCTGTTGGGTGTAATGTCAAGGTCACATTCCCATGATGGGAAACCTCATTCATCATTCAGTTCCATGTGAGAAAAGTATTTTAAGGCAACTGAGGCCTAATGGTCAGCATTAGACTTGTCATCAGAAGGTCACACGTTCACGTCCTGGAACAGTGGTTACCATATCTAAGGTGTCCTTGAGCAAGACAGCATTGACTGCATACAGTAAAGTGTGTTAAAATAGTTTTTTTACATTGAAATGTTTGGGAAGACTTCACTGACCTTGTAAAGAGCTGAAGTAGAAGCGGATCCAACAGCTAAAGCGACGCCCATGAAGGAGTCCCCGTGAAAGCCATCGGCATACGCCATCATAACGATTCCAGTGATGGCCATGATGGCAGCCACAATCTCAATAAAAAGGAAAAAGCAACATTTTAAAAAGCAAACTTGACAAAAACCCTCAATGGCTGATGGAAGGGTTTTTTTTTGTTGTAATGATACTTTCCTTCATAGTAAGTACATTATACAATATCATTATATGTGTGATGTATAATATGATTTTTGAATGCAAAAACTAGTTAAACTAACTCAATGTAGCTACACTATTTTGACCCTTAATAGAGACACTTTTGATTACCAAATATTAAATATACCCTAAAACCTCTAATAGAAGGCTCCCATAGCGGAAAGGTTTTCAAAATAGAAGTCCATGTCCTTCTAATACAGGTTTTAGTTTAGTCGTCATAGAGACACAGGAAAGCTTTTTTTTTTATAAAGGCCAAATATTTCAGAGAAAAATTGTAAAGCAGTCTACTACAGATTAAGCTCTGCCATTGGCCATCAGGTGTAAGCTCCACCCACCCGCACACCCATGAAGCGATCTTTGAGGACGATCCAGGACAGCAGGAAGACGAAGGCTTTGTGGCAGCAGTAGAGCGCTGAGACGTCTGTGGCGGTCAGTTTCCTCAGCGCTAACAGATACAGGTAGTTTGTCAGCGTCCACAAGATGGAGAAAGGTGCTGTTCTCTTCAGAAACACCATCAGCGACATTCCTTCCTCTCCAAACAGTCGGCTGCATTCCCTGTTTCAATCCACAAGAAAAGCAGCCACTTTACATTCACATTAAAACGTTGAACGTTAAACATTTTTTAAACGGTTCATTTAGTTTGAAGTTTTTCCACGGCTCAGCAAAGACCTTTTAAAATGGATCTGGCACCTCCTGCATCTGTTTAATTTGGGATTTCTTTTTTACGTCTGATACCAATTTACTGAAGCTTGAAAATAAGAAATGTAAAATGTTGAACGTACAGAATAGTGCTGCACCTATACGGCACTGTAGAGCTAAACAAACATTGGTTTTTAAATGCTACACATTTTGTTGTACTTGACCAGTTGGTAAGGTCTTGCTGGCTGTCACGCATAGACATCATTTTCTCACCTGAATTTCTGAATGGGCGTCAGTTTCTCTCTTGTTGTGGCCATGTGGCCCGAGTAGTAGAGGGGGAAGGAGAGAATGTTCCAATTGGTGCTGAACCATGTGATGAAAAACGGGCAGGAAAAGGATTTGAACGTGAGCTGGACCACTTGAGCGGTGCCCACCCAGGACGAGGAGACGCACAGCACCACCATCAAGCCTCCCAGCACCTTGAGCAAAGTGTGGCCGCAGGTCTGGTACACGGAGCCATCTCCACTGGTTTCACTGACTGGAGTCTCGGCGTGGGATTCTGAGCCTTCCTCTCCTGCAACAATGACACGCTGCTTTAAGACGCCCGTGTTGAATAGATGTACGTCTACAACTCAAACAGACATGTTCTCTAAGATCTGCGGCTTAGTCAGAAGAACACGTTTGTGTGCAAAGTCTTCAGGTTTGATTCCCAGGGAAAGCTCCAGTGATGCGCAAACATGTACACATTTGTGTAAAAGAATCTCCAGTTGAGGAAATGCAATGAGAGGCAAATGGAGAACCTGGAATATGAAATGTTCAAAAGTGAGGCATTTCTAACAGCAGCTTGATTGTGCCACGAGTTCCAATCACAAAACATACGTAAAGCCACAACTAAAGTCAAATCGGCAGAACCACACGTTCATAAAACAATACTGCACGTACCTGGAATTTGATACAATAAAAATTATATTAATAAGAAATGGAATCTTACAATAGCTGTGCACTGTTTAGTTGATTTCCCAACACAACAAGTTCAAATTGGTATCTTTACTAAAGCAAAAGAAAATAATTAAATAAAACAAAAACAATTTCAGGTAGAATAAAAATGTATTTTAAAGCAGTGTATAACAAAAATAGTGAAATAAAATTTAAATAGTGATTTAAATGATTTTGACATATCAAAGCCTTTAAGAGATTGTCTTTAATTCTTTATCAAAGTCAAGCTGTGACTGTCAGTTCAACAACATTACAATTCAGTTCAATACAGACATTGCTAGCAAACAATTACAATTTATTGAACAAACAAAACAGACAAAACTAAATTTTGAGGACATTCAATGTATTGTATGTATGTTTTATATACTGTTTATGTGTTTGTACAGTATGGATGAATGGACAAAGAAAACAGGAACGCAGACAAAAAATATTATGCTGAAATGGAGACAATATCTAAAATTGAAGTTGTCATAGCAGAAGAGGATGGACGGACGGACGGACGGACAGACAGACAGAGACAGACAGACAGACGGACAGACAGACAGACAGACAGACAGATGGATAGATAGATAGACAGACAGACAGACAGACAGATAGATAGATAGACAGACAGACAGACAGACAGACAGACAGATAGATAGATAGATAGACAGACAGATAGATAGATAGACAGACAGACAGACAGACAGACAGACAGATAGATAGATAGATAGACAGACAGATAGATAGATAGATAGATAGATAGATAGATAGACAGACAGACAGACAGATAGATAGATAGATAGATAGACAGATAGATAGACAGACAGATAGACAGACAGATAGATAGATAGATAGACAGATAGACAGACAGATGGCTAGAGAACGCTAAAGCACTTTGTTGACATGTTGAGTTCACCAGTTCCTGCTGGTGTCACTGGCCCTGACTGGCGTTCCTCTGTGGTATGTACGGATGTATTGATCAGTGGCTGTAAGTGTCAGTTACCTGCAGCTGAAGCATTAATGCCAGAAAGCACTTCAATCAAAAATAGCCCAGCAGGGTCATGGAGAAGCTCCGGGATGTTTGGAGATGTCACAGCCTAGTAGGATACAGATAGAAACCCAAGAGCACACGCCGAACCCAAGCTCCTGCCTACCGACCTTTAGTTTAAATCAATGCTTTCACTTCACAGGACCAGCTGGATAGAGAGAGCGGGGAAGATGATTCACTCGGAGCTTTACTCAACTTGTTTTGTCAGATCGACTTGACTTTTTACGTATATTACTGAACAAACGACAACTCAAGTTAATTTAGGATGCAACATTGAGCAGCGTTTTTCTATGATTTGTTTCTCTAGCACAATTTTCAAACCACACATATACTCATTCATTCATCTTCTGCTGCTTAATCCTTTACAGGGTCGTGGGGATATATATATATATATATGTGTGTGTGTGTGTGTGTGTGTGTGTGTGTGTGTGTGTGTGTGTGTGTGTGTGTGTATGTGTAATATATATATAGCGTAATATATACTATTATATATTATATAATATACTATATATATGTGTGTGTGTGTAATATATATATATTTATACCCTATGTGCGCGATATACACACACACACACACACACACACACACAACAATTTACACTGAGTACACCAAACACAATCTTTCTAGCTGCTTCCCTTGAATGTGTTACATTATGTTACATTACATATATTTTTTTTTCCCCACAGTGTAAATTGATGGGAATAGATTTGGGTTTGATTGAAGATTGAACTGGAAGGAAAAGCGCAAGTATCACAAAGCCAAGATCCGTTTTGCTGTAGACTCAGAGTGATCAATTTACACCAGGGCAGGAATAAAAGATGACATGCGCTGGGCCATGGTCACTAACTTGCAGTGTGCTGGCTCAGCAAGCGCATTCACACACACACACACACACACACACACACACACACACTTTATTTTTGGGCTCTTGCTATCATGCGATTAATGCTGAATCCATAATTTTGCTTTGACGCGTTTGGGTTTGCAAGATCAGCTATAGAATTTGTTTACACACACACACACACACAAACACACACACACACACACACACACACACACACACACACACACACACACACACCCACACACACACACACACACACACACACTCACCACAAATCATTTCTTTTCATTTTGACATTTCATTTGTCTTTTGTTAGTGTAAACACTTGAGAGAAAGACAAGCGACGGCAGCAGCTCGGCACAGGAGAACTGTCTGATTGTTCCACATGATCGGCCTTTGAGCCGCTGACCTCTTTTTGAATTATCGATTGTTACTTCAGATGCTTCAACCTTTAAGACAAGAAATATCAAAGGTCTTAAGTGAAACCACTTTCTCCTTGGTTACGGCAATTTCCTCAACCACAAGCCTGTAGAAAAGTATCTAATCATATCAACTTATGAAACTACCACCAAACCACACTGTCACTTGACACCTGCTACAAAACCATAATACAATCTTACACACAAATCGACTTGATTTTAAATGATTTATTTGATGATTGAATCAAACATTCTTTGATTTATTTGGTTTGAATCTTCTGTGTTTATGCGAATGTAAGCACCTAGCGAATATAAGCACTCCCCTGATTTTTCAGGTGCAAAATAAAGACAAAAATGTGTTTACATTTCTGGTTATATTACGTTAACTTTCTCTTAAAATACAAACTTTTCCTATATTTTACAAATCTAACTTGTGACTTGTATCCCTTCAATGTTGCTTTTACTTGAATAATAGTTCAAGTAAAAAAAATATGTATTTTTAAGCTGCGTCAGACTTACATTACTGTTCAAAAGTTTGGAGTCACTTTGTAATGTCCTTATTTTTGTCAGAAGGAATAATGGATGATTGTAAAACCCTTGATTATCATGTTAGCACTGCTGGAAACTATTTAGCTGGTTAAAGAAGCTATAAAACTGACTTTGACTTTCTGACTTTGAAAAAAAAAAACTTACTTTGAGCACTTTTACTTAATACATTTACTTTGGAAAATGTTATTGATCTGTAGTATCAATCCAAGCAATAGTTGTAACTCTGAAACAAGATATTTCACTTTAAATAGCTAGTTTTTCCTCAGAATGTTGAAGTGCAACAGAACTCAAATAAATGTTTCAGTTTTAGATTAATTTTAGATGGCTTCCAGCTTTAATGTAATTTTAATTAAATTTAGATGTCCTCTTGCATTTAGTTATTGCTAGTTTGCGCCTGTCCGCGATATGGAGTAGTCCAACTTATGAATTGAGAGATAGATAGATAGATAGAGAGAGAGAGAGAGAGAGAGAGAGAGAGACAGAGAGAGAGGGAGGGAGGGAGGGAGGGGTGAGTGATGGATGAATGAATGGACAATAACAGCATGTCGGAATTCACCTTGTGTTACTGTCCATCCCATAATGCAACTGTGTACTATTAATTTGTACTATTAACTAAATTAATGAGCACTACAAATTATACTACTGTCTAATAATCTACAAAATATCTAACTTTTTAAGAATGATAATCTATTGTTTGTAAAGATATTGTAAAGAAACAAAAACTGGACAGTGTGTCTCAGAACTTCTGTGAATCAGAACTCTTGAGTAAATACCACAGAATAGTCCAAATAAAATGTCATTTGAAGCTAAAAAAAAGGGTAATTCAAACTGCTGAGGTGAAACTACAGCTCCATTTCTGCTTCATTGCAAAGAGCTTTTGAAAACAAACATGCGCAAAAACACACACACACGCACACGCACACACACACTTGTGCATTTACAGTACAAGTACAGAATCGACGCCATATTCATGATCAACACCTTCCAAGAAAGACTTTCTGGGAAGTCAAACAGCTACGAAAAATGCTGTGAAATCCAGCTGCTTTACCTTCAGAGACGGGGCAGGTGAGCGCCTGGGCACTATAGGAGCTGAGAGGGGCTACTCGGGCCGAGTGTTTCTTCATTCTCTCCAGCTGTCTTGGGAGTCCTGAGGTTTTGGAAGTGTGTGTGTGTGTGTGTGTGTGTGTGTGTGTGTGTGTGTGTGTGTGCTCAACTCCTCCGACAAACCCACTTCATCCCCAAACACATCCCTCAAGTCTCTCCCCAAACCCGGCTTAAGTTCCTCTTGATGCTGTCCTGTCGCTACTTCTCACAGTCTTTCGCTCTCTCACTCACACTCTCAGCATGCCACACAATCGTGCAGTGGTGGCACTAGTGTAGATGTTGCGCTGTCATACTGCGATCCCACGTCTCCTAGGGAGACTGAGCTTCAAGTGTGTGTGGAACGCAATCATCCCCTTAATCTCTCTCTCTCTCTCTCTCTCTCTCTCTCTCTCTCCCTGTCTCCGCCTCTTACGCCCTGAGTATCCTCTACTGTGTTTGGAGGGAAACCAAAGCATCTCTGACTTGATATGCTGCATTGATTCTCAGCGTTTTGCTTTCTACATTTCAATTCCTCTTTTTGTCCACATTTTACAGTTATCTAAATGAACAAAAAAAAAATTCTATACTTGTAAAATGAATCTAATAGGCCCGAGTACAGAACCCAGAGGGGAACCCCAAACAAGTTGCACTTCTGGATGAAATAAATCAATCTCGCCATGCTAACTGCTTAGTAAGTCTTCAATATTGTGCGAAGATGCAGCCAAGAAGGACAAGGTAGGTTATTAGATGAACGAATTGTTCTATTCACCAACAATCTAATTCACAGACAAGTGAATGTCAAAGCAGATTTTCTTTACGGGAACTGTAAAACTGACATACATGTTGTCTGCATGTGAAAACAATTTAGTGTCATATAATTCAAATTGCAATATGCCACCTATTGCACTTTATAGATAACACAATTGCGTTATAGAAATAGGTTCCAGCTTCCCACGTCCCGGCAAAGGAAAATCGCTTCTGAAGATGGATGGATGCTGAACAGAAACACTGCGCAAAATGTTGCATTATTTGTTTTATAAAAACCACATTACGTGATTGTCAAACATGCTGATAAGAAATAAACCACACAAAAGCACTTTTTCGCCTAATAGACATAATCATATGTACGTTTTTCTGCTTGGGACCCAACGCTGCCTGCACATCTTTTCTCCCAATAGAGTTTGCATCGAATCACATAAATATCTTTACTGCGTTTACAGCACTTTACAGAGTGAAGACCATAAAATATAAATCCCAACTCCAGACAACCAGAGCCATTTTAAGACTTTAATAGTTTCTCTGTTGAAGTATAAGCTGACGTTGTTTATTTATGCTTATTTGAAAATGGATTTGGTGCTAAGACCCGAAATATTTGCTGCTACTGTGAGAATAATTAAGCTGCAGCCAATATTTTTGCGCACGCAATTCGTACAATATAAGTTTAAGCTAAATCAAGTGTACAGAAAAATCTTATAATTAGGGCTTTTTTCACTACTCTTTTAAGTCACAAGATGCCATCTAGTCATGGCCAATAAATAAATATCTATACTGTACATTTTTATATACAATATTATATATCATACTGTTAATAAAACAGCTTTACTAGAAAAAGATCATATCTTTTTATGGCTTGAACTCCAGTGTTTCTGCTTGCGGCCAATATTTTATTTTTTTAGCTACTTTATATCGCATGTATATTGTTGTTGTGGTTAAATGTTGTGCTTTTCAAGCAGACACCTGTCACTGAAGATGCTGCTGTTTTGTCTCAGTGCCCTTCCTCTCAGTCCTGCCATGGCAACGCCGTCCTCCTTACCCACCGCAGCTCCATTCGCCACCTTTGTCATTCAGATCAGTGCCACGCTCCTGCACCATTGTCCCCAGACCTGCTGCGTGTTTTATCCCCAGCTAATAAAGGCGTTCCTCGCAGGCAGATGAGGCTCACGCAGCACACAAACAAATCCTAATCCTAGTTTAAACTAATAAAGATTGTCTAGTAAATTATACTGCGTATACTTTTTGATACAAAAAGACAACAAGTACAACAAAAGTTTTGTATACTACTAAAATATAAAACAAAAATACTGAACTACACATTATTAACGACGTGAGTTTTGGATAAGAACTAAACAACATTACTGGTTATTTTTTTGTTTATTTATTAAATTAATTTTATTAAATTAATTAATTAAAAATGTACATACAGTATACCATAGAATCTAACATTGAAAGAAATCCAGTGTTGTTTTCACATTAGCATGAAATCATATTAGATTTGAATTAATTTGTGTTAAATGTATACACAATGTATACACAATTGTATATAAAAATATAATACATAAATATGTACACAATTAAATCTTTATTTTAAAATCATTAAAATAGTTTAAATCAATATTTAATATTTTTAAGCAGTGTATAAAAAGCAGTTTGATTGCATATGTCTATGTCTTTTGTTTTTAAGGATGGATGAATTAATGATTTGAGATTCTTTTTTTTCTCCGGTTTCTTGAATAATTTGGAGTATGGATGTCAAGTTTAGATTTGTGGCTTGATAAGCCAAGAATACTTTTATAAAAGTTATGAAAGCTTTTGAAGTATTGGCGACATCTGGTGGTTAAGAAAAAAAAACGTCAGTTTTTCAGGGTCAGGAAAATCAGGCATTTGAGCAAAAAACAGCATTGCCAAAATTAATTCAGTATAATCCAATAAACAGTTAGTTATAAAAAAAACTGAAAAAAATGTTCATACTCAATTATGTATGAACAATAATACTGAGCATAAAATAAAATATTAAATGTATATACTGTTTATATAGTTGGATAACTATACATTTACTGCATAGCACACACAGTAATAAATTACTATCATGGAAATTACATGTAAAGTACCTGTATAACATTCACAATATATATTGTATTTTTGTTGTGTATGAAGTTTGAATGCTCCAAGAAATGTTATTGCGTCACTTTGATACTTGCATTCATATACATCATTCATTGTCTGGTGTGTGTTGTCATCTAATATAAGAAAACCACGAGGGTCTCGAAAGGCGCCATTTAAATGAAGTTAATCAGTACATATTAGTATTATTCATATTGTTTAATGAACAACAGAAGACTGTATTGAGCGCCCAGCAGGGGGCAGCACAAGAGAACCTGTCTCTTTATAAACATCATGGATCAGACCCATTCAGAGACCAGTTTATCCAAACATTATTTCTTGATACTGCAATTATAAGCGATTGAAAAATGCTGACCAGAGTTGTAGCTGCAGAAGTCATCGGAGAAAGGTAAAGCAGTGCACGTCTTTGTTTTAGTTGACGTTAGTTCCTCTCAAGGTCAGGTAGAGAAGTTCCTCTCACATCATCGATTAAATCACAACAAATCTGAAAAAGTCATCTATTCATTAATGCTAAAAAAAACGCTTCTTACATTTCTGAGCCCGGACAACTAAAGACGCAAACTGGATCGGGCCAAACATACAGACTATTGAATGTTTTATGAGCTCCAATCCTCATGATTTTAAATAGTTGGGGTGTTTTAGATCGGGAGAAACCCACAAATACGAGGACCGGGCCTCAAACTTGAATCTCAAAAAGTGCCACCAATTACACCAATGTGCATAAATACATCTAAAAACAACTACTATAGGTATGTGTGTATGCATACACACACATTTTCGATGTAATTGTATTTTTTAAAGCATCAAACCCCCTCCTACTATAACTGAGTAAAGGCTGCATCACAAGCTGCATGTTCCATTGTTTCAATAAAGAAAGAGGACGGCAAAAAGATGCAATGACGCCGGCTGTTCCGTTCCCGAGTGAGGCGGCGGTAACAATGTCTCTCTGGTTAAGTAGATGAGATGAGTCCCATTAGACTTGTAACTATAAATAGCTCCCTAGACACGGGGGTCTGCGGAGGAATGGGAGGGTCCTTCCTTGGGGGCGGGGCTGCACATGCGGCAGTCAGGGCGATCGCTGCGGATGCTTTTAGATGATCAGGTCATTCGGAGTTGTCACCTCATAAACGAAAGGTCACGAGGCAAGTCCTGAGAAACGATCTGAGGATGGTTCCACACCGGGGCTCGAGGGTCTGGATTATGTAGCCAATCAGTTATTATTTTTCTAAAAATGCCTGTGGTTCAAATGTAAAACAATGCGGATCTTGGCATTTCATCTTGTGTGAAAAAGCCGCATTTGAATGGTTTTCCTGTATCTTATTCAGTTGTTTGCATCCCCTCAGTTGTGAATTAGATTTCCAAACAAGCATCAAGATGCAACAATGGAAAATTATAATGCAACCAACATTGCTTTGGATTAAATTTGTGGTTCTAAAGAAGTGGTGGTGCTATTCTTGAAGACCACTCAAAAGCTATATATTCTACTCTCTCTTTTATTTTGTGAGATGAAGTAACGCAAATGTTTCATTCACTGCAAATTGTTAAAAAAAAAAAACATTTTAATTCATATGTGTAGTAGTGTAATTGTTTTGGTAATCTGAGATTATTATTCTATGTGGTGGAAGGGAACACCAAATGTTTCCATAGGTGTAATGGGGGTGTGGCCAGAATAGTTTGATTACATCATATTTCCAACAACAGTAATGTTAGCATTAACAGTAGCAGTTGCATTTTGGTGGAATGCTTAGGTAGACTTCAATCCATCCATCTTTTTTCTGAACTGCTTTTCCATTTTTAAGTCAGGGAGACCTGGAGCCAATCCCAGCATTTTAAAACCTGAAGATGGGACACAGCCCAGTCTGATAGTCAACAAATCATAGAGACACACACATTCACACTCTCACTCATGTCTACGGGCAACTTTTCCAACAATAATTATCCAAAACGGATGTCGATAGGGCAGCTGAAAGAATTCGGAGACCCAGAGAAAACCCACGAAAGCAGAAACGCCCCAAATGGGCTTGAAGCTTGAAACCCGAAAGGTTGATGAAACTGTTCTGGAGCTCTGGTGTGTAGAAAACGTCCACCAAAATACTATTAATATTAGAAATAACTGATATTTTGAAAGCCTGGTTTAATAGCCTTTTAATGTTCTACATACACTGGACAAAAAACATTATTTTGCCAGTTTAGTTTTTTGGTGTGAGAGTACACACACACACACACACACACACACTAGCGCGTGCACACAGATGTTCATTGGGACTGATGTGTGCAAACGGTCAGATTCCTCACACTAACAGCATTTCTCCATGTTTAAAAGCACATTAACATTCTGCACAACCATCAAAGCTGAGCCTCGGTTCTGTCCTGTGCCAAGATTCCTGCAGATGGATTAAAACACACCCTGGGGAGTTAAAACACACACACACACACACACGCACACACACGCACACGCACACGCACACCAGTCGACACTCACTATAATCTTTTTTGATTCGTATTTTCCAGCAAAGTCTGATGTGACGAGCCATTTGTTGCTTGTCATTTCCCAGAACTGTGTATATATTATAACATTAAATTTGCATTTAGCCTATTGGGATAAAACGTCACGAATTGAACAGATTCACAATATGTTCTCGGTCATCCATAGATGATTACAAGAAATAAAAATGAAATGTATAACTGGGCTCAAGTCTCTGTGTGCTATTCAGTGATTATGAATGAAAGCTTGAAAGTTCCCCCAGACAGAGACCATGTGTTGAACATGTTTACACATGTAAATATCTCGCCAACAAACAGCATCTCACCTTCATGGACACCACAGTGAAGACCAGCAGTGACCTTTACAGCTTTTAATGCGAATATTCTTACGTCTGTGGCTGGAGTAGCCGGGGTTGTAGCCGTAGTAGCCGGTGATTCGCAGGATCCGGTCCTCGATGTCGTGGACTCCGTTGGCAGAGACCTGCGGCGCGTCCCAGCGGATGCTCACCTGCCCAGGCGCTTTGCCCGTCAGCGGCTCCTCCGAAACCCGGATCTCCGCGCTGCTCATTTTACATCCGCAGTTCTGATTAGGTCACACGCACTAACCATACGAATCCCACTGATGAAAGCATCACCCGAGACAGATTCCAGCACTCGCCGCTTTGAGGAGCAACGACGGGTTGTGTGAAACTTAACGAGCTTTTTCCCTGCATCGGACAGCAGGGGGCATCGAGCTGCTCGGAGTCTGAACAGATGGCAGGTGGCTCTTGAGATGTCCGGATCTTTGTAGAGAGTCGGTTCTTTTGAACGAGTCCTCGCACTGAACTCAATATGTAAGGATTCGCTTATTTTTAAACAGCGGCGAATAGAATAACGTTTAAGTATGAATGAATTGTTTGACTCTTAGGTTTGCCTCTTTATGTATTGCTTCTATTCGAGTAAGGAAACATCAGTGAAACGATCTTGTTGAATGAATATTTTTTGCACGACGTATTGGACCTAACGCGGTGCCCTTCGGTTTTGTTTACCTACGTAGTAGAGCAGGTTTTATAGTATATACCGTTTTTCTAACCTTTTCTTTAAAAGCTGTGGTTTTGTGGGTTTCACGACACTGACCACCCGCTTGCTTCCCTGGCACCACGGCTTAACTGCTGCCCTTCACTATGTGTGTGTGTGTAACTTCAAATATGTGTGTGTGTGTGTGTGTGTGTGTGTGTGTGTGTGTGTGTGTGTGTGTGTGTGTGTGTGTGTGTGCGTGTGCGTGTGCGTGTGTGTAAACCTCATGTTCCAGTTGGTTAAACACAGAGTACAATTTCCTTTCCCTCTCTTATCTTTCCGTGCTATAGAAACATGCTATAATTCCATTCAAAGTTCAGCATTGTACTTCTGAACGATAATTTCGATTTGCTGATCTCAGCCGGTATCACACCTATGGTAAAACCTCTGCATCTTACATTGAACAGCCAACAAAAGTGCTGAGGTTCAGGCCGATCTCGTTCCAACAACACAGGCCAAGTCTATTTCTCTGCCCTCTTTAGACTCTGCGGCAAATCCTTAGCACTTTGTGTGAAACTGATCTCTGGCTTGGGTCTGAGAAATTTTTCATGGATTTTTTTTTTCAGAGCAAAGGACACATGCTGCGTTTGATACGCGGCCCAATTACAGTGCCAGACCCCGTAAGCTTCCAGACCGTCCCTCCCAAACCCAATCTGTTTGATTTATTTTTGTTCTCTACCCTGCCTGTGCTAATGTCTTCTTCAATCTTTAATCCTTATGATGTTTGTCAGGGCAAATAATGCATTTTTTGACACTGTCAAAATTGTTCTTAACAGATCAAAGAGGATGGGGATGTTTTTTTCACAGGCATACTGGTGAAGGTTGTTTACGTGTACAGTATATTGACGTAACTGTCATTGTACGGGGAAGACGGAACAAAAACATACCGCAAGGGACAATGTGACTGTCAAAAACGAACAAAATGGAAGGAAACCACACATTACAAACAAGGAAGGCTGACTGTCATCTGTGAAAACACTAACCCTGAAGCTGAAGGACTACAAAGCCACTTCGATCAGATAAGATGCTCTACTTTGCATTGACTCATCAAACTGGACAACAGAAGACAGGATCAACGTTGCCTAGTCTAATGACTTTCGATTAGTATTTGCATTTAGATGAAACACTTAGAACTTGCCCGAAGAACGTGAACATGGTTTGTGTCAACTGGGTTTTGTTTATGCACTAAATGAACATGATGGGCCGGAACACCAGAACGAGGCTAAGAATAAGCCAGAAGTTTCTTTCCCTTGATAGGTCTTGAGAACTACTCGACATCCCTGATTCTTACTGTAGATCTCTGATGACTTAAGTTTAAGAGAAGTAGGCAGGCACAGTGTTGGTGATTATTCTGAAGGTCAGAGCTCAAGAACATGGGTTGATTTAAACACAAACAGTAAATTTGAACCAGACTGAAATATGTGAGTATTGAGTAAAGCAGACTGGTGTATTAATAACAAGTCGAGCAATAGAGACGTAATAGATCTGATGCAATTACTGTGACGCGGTAGATGACCTTGGCAGGAAGGAGATGCTGGAAACACTCCATGAGGATAACCTACAAAAACAGAGCTGGAACACAATTAGCACAGGCATTCCTGGTTAATCTCGACATATTGGGACAGGGTCATTAGGATTCTAATAACCGGCTGGTCGGTCATAAAACTGGTCAAAATATAAACTGGTTCACCACTCGTTTACCATGTTTATTTTTTAGCAAATGTTTATATATGGGCTGTTAGATTATAATTGTTTATGCTTATGTTTGTATTTATTTATATATGTGTGCTTATTCATATTCTATATTCTTTCCCGCTTTGCTGTTGTTAAATGCAATTTCTCCGCTGTGGGATAAATACAGGTATTTTCATTTCATTAGGCAGACAAGTCTGAGACAATAAGACAAGAAAAGTACTATGTTTTTTTTTTTTTTTGTACATACGCAGTGATGAATAAAGAACATACTTACAACAGCTTGAGTAGCTGACACCAGAACTATTACTACAGTACGTAGCAGAGATGAACAGTTGCTTTGTTATTCACACTTTGTCTCTAAGAAGTATCACCGAGCATCAGTGTACGGAGAAGCACCATGTCAGCAGCAAAGATAGTGGCTTTCTAATTGCTCAGTGTTGTGAAACCACCATCACATAGATTAGTTGTGTGAGGTCTGCAGCATAATAAACTGGTCCGAATGGTCCCTTCACTTTGCCTGGGAGGGACACATGGTTTGGTCAATAATTCACTGAGCAGCAGATTCCTTGTTAACATACGGAGGTCATGTTCCATCTGTCCACTTGTTCTTTCATCCATCCATCCATCCATCCATCCAACCAACCATTCATCCATCCATCCACTCATCAAACCATCCATCCTACTTGGTGATTGTCAAACTGCAGTGACCTTTAATCTATGACTTGACACAATTATGTTCATGGGTTTGTGCTGTTTCAGTTAAAAAAAAACATAATTTTTTGGGTTAGTTGCCATTTTTGGAGAGTGTGGTTATAGAAGGAGGCTGTGATACGCAGTCTGGCCACAGATGATTTCATACCTAGGGATCTCTCGAAGGAAAATGGTAATCTGAAGTCTCTGCCCTGTTTTTCAGACATGATTAGTCACCTTCATGTTCAGTGTCTTCCAGCTACAATAAATCTTCCCTGTGAGCTGAAGAAAATGGGATGCTATTATAATTAAATGGAATTTTTTTGGCTCCAGGACAGACATTACAATTTTTCATTTGCTAAGGTTTGTAAAATATTAATGTTAAATCTAACCAGCTTTTATTGCAAACCATATTTTACATTCCCATTTCAATGTGGACAGAAGAGTGCAGAGAGGTTTTATATTTACGTACACATAGCAACTTCTGTAATGGGTGAAGGTGTTGGCTGATTGGTTTGAGTTTGGTACTGCACCTTGTTCCACCAGAGGGCAGCAGAAACAACTTGTGCAAGGCTACTTGATATGGAAATATGTGATAACAAATACCCAGAAAGCCATAGCAACCACATGATCATGAATTAAGTTCAATTGATTATTTATAAAGCATCTTTTGCCACTGCAAATGCAGTCTCAAAGTACAAATACCCGGAATACAAAGTATAATCTATCAATGGTTATGACATTCACAATCTCTGTGACCAGAGAGCAAATAGAAAGTGATTGGGAAAACAAAAATCTCTGTGAGAAAGAACAAGTACATTAAAAAGCTTGGAAAAACCAGATCTGATGCCGGTTTCCGTCTAGTATATTTCCATTAATCAGACACGCATCTAATTTAGAGCTTTAAAAATCTATATTTTACTTGGCAGGTTATTGAATTTTAGGTTACTAACCTGGCGCTTGTTTGACCTTTCGTTGTATAGGCATCAGCAAAAAGAGAAGAGAAAATACATACAGAAGGATTTTAGAAAAACAGGCGTGGCTTAGTCCGGATTACGCTAAAGGAAAATGTAACATTTGGAATTCTTTATGTTGCTACTATTTTAACATTATTATTCACATGGTTACATTTTTACTTTCATTAAAAATATTTTATTTTACATTTACCATTAATTTTAAAATCTTTTGAAAAAGCTAATAATTTAACAGTAGGAAAGTAAGTTGTCAATCGGAACCATCCCAACAATGTTTCCTCTTTACCTTTCGTTCTTGTCCATCTCTCCTCTATCACGGACGAGAGTGTGACAGTAACCACACATTTGAAATAAATGTTAAAAAAAAATGGTAAAAATGAATTTTTAAGAAGCCTTCCAATGGAAACCTCGACAAGGCCAAAGTCATTTGCATGTTGTGCAATGTCGAGTTTTTTCAGTCTTGCTTTTGTTTAGGTACCGCTTGTTGTTAAATGCTAAGCATCCCTGAACTAAAATTGTCTTTTTACTACAATAAGGAATTCATTTGTATATTTATTTATTTTCTAGAAAAAAAAAGTCAAAGTTTCATTATGCCGTCATGAATTAGAACATGGTTTTAAGTAGTGGGAGAAATTCTTTAAATTATGCATAAGGAGACGAGTGCTGTACCTTCTCCCGGGTATGTCTCTTTAGTTTGTTTCTGCTGCCTCTGCCCTCCACTTTAAAATGGAATGCCTATTGCATACATTATTCTCAAGCACAGAACATCAGAACTAACACTGGCAGGAAGTGTTCACATTCAGTGAAGCCACAGACTGAGGATATTCAAACTGAACATAATTAACACAACACAGCTGTGTCCATCGAATCCGTGATCAAAAAACACAGAACTTTAGAAAAAAAACAAACAGAAGTATTAGGAAATGGAGTTTCAAAAAACAAACAACAACAACACACAGTGAAATCTTGACTATTATATTTATCATCGTTTATTCATAATTTCAAAAATGTATATGCCACACAATACCCTTATTAAAATGATTATACAGTACAGTACAGTATTATACCAACACAATCACGCTTGAATATTTTGTGGTTTTCTTAGCACATTATAGTATCAGGTTGAGTGATGATGTCCTTTACTGTTGCAATTGCATTACATCCAAATAGCAATCTAAAAACCCCGGAACAACGTTTAGCCTTCAAAAAGGAAGAATCTTGCTCAGGTAATTCAATGGAAAGGAAAAAACAAAAAAATGTTCACGTTTTTCTTTTTATTCCTAAAACAGCTCTACATTGCAAAATGCATTCAAAAAGGCAATAAAACGTTATATAGGGTTACAAAATCAATTGAGTGTGAAAATGTTCAGGAGTGAGAACAGAAACAGACAAAACAAACGCTTTTAAATCAAGCGACACCACTACTCAGGCTCAAAACAACCAACTCAAGCATAAAACCAATCAGAGAAAGCTTGAAAAAAACATGGCTGCGCATAAGGACGAGAACGTGGTGGATTACCATCCTTTAGTTTTAGCATAGCAAAGCTCTAACAGACAATTGTAGACAAAAGCCAAAGATTGAGCCTAACTGAAGAATCCTGAGCTTTACATAAAAGACAATGTGAAGGAGGAAAAACTAAACCAATAGTTGGGGAAAATAAACGGGTTTTAACTGGGTGGGAAAACACTCAATGTCCAAATCAAGTGGAGCAAACCAGTTTCCTTCATTCTGAAACATTCAAGCCCAAAGGAATCATGGTAGGCATTTTTAGATCAAAACAAAGCATTGATCTATGCATTCTCTTTATGAATAAGTATTCAAAAATAATGGTTGACGTAGGCCAATGAGCTAATTACAAATTATCAACTTGACAGATTGACTAAAGTTTGAACTACCGTACATTAGACAACAGGTGGTTTACCTCTTACAAATCGATGCAAACTCCTGCGTAAGCTCATATTTGACTTCTTTTTACATTTGCTTTTCACTCACTGGCAGTATTGCACATTGATCGATAACTTGAACCCTGCAGCTGTATTGCTTGGATTATGGACCATAACAGACGTATTATTGCTTATGTCTAATTCCGTAGGCTCTGGAAGAGGACAATGTTAAGAGAGGCGGTTCTTTTTTCAGATGTGTGACTCGCCATCAAGTTCCACAGTAACAACAGACTGATAAGGTGGCAAATCTCCAAGGAGAGCTGTCAGGAAGTCTGATTGGTCGGAGAACAGAATGATTTGCACAGCTTTCTGCACCTGGGCTCTGTCTGGCTTTTTGTGGCTGAAATAATAAGAGCTTGACGAATGTCGCTTCAAGCTGTGAAGGACCTGAAAGATTATACCAACAACAGAAATGCATATGTCCACTTAGTTATAGTGGCGGTTGTACATGTAAGGCTGTGTATTTTACGAGAAAATATAGATTTTAAATATGCGGTTTCAGTCGGATTAAACCCATTAGGGATAATTCCTGTGAGGTTGACGGAAACCACACAATAGTACAATCCTATCTTAGAATTGCGTTTGATCTGTATGCAATGCATTAATTGACAGTTTTTCTGTTCTGCGCAAATTAGCAGCGACTTATGTAAAGCGATGCTTGTTTGTTAGGCATGGTCACTATTATCCTCCCTTTACATTTTAAAAATGTAGAGTCCTTTACCAGGTAAAGTAGCATTTCCAGTTTAACAAATATTTATTTTATTAAGACAGATATTATTTTGTCCAAATTAATAAAACAATAGTGTTTATTAATTAAAATTAATAATAATAATAATAATAATAATAATAATACTATGCTTATGACGGGCAGCGCTACTTGTTCATTTATGGTCTGTGTTTGTTTGTTTGTTTATTATGATGTGTGCAGTGCGTTATGGTGATGTTTGTTTATTTATTTGTTTGGATTTGTTGTTGCTGTTGTGACGTGAAATTTCCCCGCTGTGGGACTAATAAAGGATTTTTCAATTCAATAATAATAATAATAATAATAATAATAATAATTATTATTATTATTATTATTACTAAGTAGAATGATTCATATGCTAGAAATCAGCACATTGGTATAATTTCTCCCCAGGAAAAAAATCTGAATATTGAATATTAATTTTCCGTAAGACGGCTGTAGATAAAAGATTATTATATTTAATGTTGTGTTCAATTTCCTGATAGTCCAATGCTGGGCCATGGGAACCTGGAGCTAATCCCAGCAATTCTGGGACTGAAGGCGGGTTTATAATATTACATATTATATGGAACGTATACTTAAACTAAAATTCATCAGAGGAACTGTTGTGCATATGTTTATAAGAGCAATAATAAATTGAGAAAAGTCAGACCTTTTGTAGTTGAGTCTGATTTTATTGGAATCACATTTGAATAAACATTAAAAAAACAACGCGTTGTGAATAATGCGAATTTTATTAGGAAGGAAGGAAAGTGAGGTGACGGCAATATGGCCACTAGGGACCATACTGATTTTGTGCTCTGCATTTAACCCATCCGTGAAAGTGCACATACACACAGTGAAGTGAACACACACAAACCCGGAGCAGTGGGCAGCCTTAAGCCGTGGCGCCCGGGGGGCATGTGGGGTTCAGTGTCTTGCCCAAGGACACTTAGTTGCAGAACCCGTAGTAGGGGGGATTCGAACCTGCAACCTTTCGGACACCAGTCCATGTCCCCTACCACTGGACCACAACTCCCCTAAAAAGTTATTTTTAGCTAAATGTTCATTTTAGCTAATGTATTTTTAGCTAGTTATTTTTAGCTAAATGTTTTCGACATTGAATTCCAATACACTATTATACCAATGTCCAGGAATTATAGCCCACTTAGAAGTGATCAAATTCATTTTGTCAACGTTAAAGAAGCTTTACTGTCATTTCAATCCACATACAGCAGAGAAATACACAAAGAAATTAGACTTTTTTTTCAGACTCTGACAGATTTAGTGATATTAAAAAATAGTGAAAATGAAAAGCGCTCATACAGTATTTCAGGGTAACTGCTTAGGGGCTATTATTATTCTGTTGTGAGTCCTGACAGCCGTGGTATTGTTATAGCCCAGAAACCTTTGCCCCTAAGAATAAGAAAAGCCAAGACGTCAGAGTCTGGGAGACTGCATTTGTGTGTTCATGTTTCAGTATTGATTCAGATGTTTCATGTGTTCATTTATGCTGAAAACTGCTGAAACAGGAACAATCTGAAGGATGAATTCTTTATAGGTTTTTACTGTATATTTCTTATAGTAAATAGACTAGTTAATTTAAATTATAAGTGCTGATTTGCACCAATTGATATTAAAAGCTGGGAAACGTGAATATTTACCTTGTGAAATTTTCTAAATAACCACGGTTTTACTCTGGAGCCTTGGATTGTTTTTTTTTATTTTATTTTGTTATATTTGTTATAGAGTTTTATTGCCACTCATCCATCATTGTAGCAGTGGGAGATTCAGGAGGTGTTTAGGACGATCTCTGCAGCTTCTAAACAGTTTACTCAGGGTTATAACTCCTCATTCTTTTCTAGAAGTGAAGAGCCAACAACTGCATCATGTCATTCTTTTTTTTTAGGTTCTGAATCTTCTGGCAGGAAATGTATATATTCATTGAATAATTTATAAGCAAATATCATGTGTAGGACATCAAGTTTAAAATTACTATGGTTTCTAAGATATTTTTTCGGTCTGCAAAAAAAGTCGACTGGAAAAACCCTAAAAAAAAAAAAAAAGACATTTAATAGGCAGATTGCTATGGAACGGTTTTCCAAGCAAAGTTCCAAAGAGCTGTCAAATTCAGTATTTCCTATTGGGTTGTTATTGTTTCAACACTCAGAAACGAACTAAACTCAATGCAAAATCATTTGCATCCAATCCATTATTCCTCTTTTCCACGTCTACACTGAGTGACACCACTTTCTATCTGTCTATCTATCTATCTATCTATCTATCTATCTATCTATCTATCCATCCATCCATCCATCCATCCATCCATCCATCCATCTCTATATATCCACCCATCCATCCAAAATCCTTCCAAAAAGAGTCTTTTGTCTTACTATATATGACTGAAGAAAAGACAATGGATTGTTTTTTCCCATTTTTTTCTTTAACCCGGTGAAGTGTAGCACACGTTCCAAATGCAGTCAAAGATAAACCAGCTAGGTTGCTTTTGGTATCATTCAGTTTTCAAAACCACCTTTCTGCATTTGCAAATCAAAGTCACTGATATCTCCAGAATGTTTGAAAGCCAACAGTGCGTCTATAAATACCATTGTTCTGTGGTGTCTCACTCAAATGAGTTCAATTTTTTTTTCTTTTTCAGTCTCTAAAATTCAATTGAGTCTTTCTGTTAATGTGTTCAGGGTTTATAAACCTCCCGGACAATCAGTGTGCAGTCTTGAAGACGGACTGCTTGCTTTATTATTAAACCTCTGAGTTCTCGTGGCTTTGTCGATAGTTTTCTATCTCCTTCACTTACCTCATCTATGTCAAGCCTTTACCCCGTTTCTAACCTATAGCAGCAAGATTGAAAGAGATGATTTAGTTTGGAGCGGCGCTGTTTTTCACAGTGTGACTGGAGTAAAGACCCTGCAGACCCCCGTACACTCCTCATGACCTCATGTTGCTGTCTTTCTTATTGATCGCCGTCTTCTACAAGCAATGCACGTCTCAGCGTAACGGCCCTTTAATTCACACTGTTTGCTATTGGTCGCCCCCCCCCCCTTTTTTTGGCACGGCATGATGGGAGTAAACCAAGCTAAGGCAGACAATTTCCAAAAAAATCTATATTTTGTTTTGATATTTTCAAATATATCTAACAATTTTGCTTCAAATGGGTGAAGCACACACACACACACACACACACACACACACACACACACACACACACACACACACACTGTATAAATGTGTTAGAGGATGTTGTCATTTGTTTTCTTTGGTCATGTTAATTGTGTTAAAAGTGACACCGATACATTTACTGGCATCTAAGATGTGTTTAATTAGCTATTATTTATTTGCCATCTTCATTAAAGCCTAATCAAATTGATCGTCCACTTAGTTCCAAACAGGACTTTGCTGCCCCCGTGTGGATATCAAAAGAACAGCAAATTACAAATGAAACAATCCTTCATACACTCATTCATTCATACACTCATTCATTCATACATTCATTCATACATACATTAATTCATTCAATAATACTACCAATAATAATATTATTACTAATAATGATAAGAAGAAGAAGAATAAGAATAGGGGTAAAAACCAATAAAAACGTTTATTATTATTGTAATTATTAATTAGATTAGATTAGATTCAAGTTTATTGTCATTACACATGTACAGGTACAAGGCAACGAAATGGAAGATTAATGATTAATAATGGATATTAATATTAGTTTATGTAGTTATTAATTATCAACAAATTGTGCTTAACCCAGCAGTTGTAATGCAAATGTTGCCTTAAAAACACATTGACATACCAATGTAATACACATGCAAATATTTTGTTTTGTAATGTGTAAGACTGACTGTAATTGTAACCAACAATGAAATTAGCTTTGACATTAGTTCAAAACTCATTCAAGCATGAACTTGTACGTATATAAAAGTTTCTGTTTTCATTGTAAAGCAACTTTATTTAAAAGCCACGTTGTAGTTATTCTTTCCTAAAAACAGTGAGTATTTACTGTACGCGCATGTTGATAAAGCAGACATGTTCCTTATCACCCATCATCTCTGCTCTTGCACAGATGTCTTTCCCCTCAGACAGGACATGAGAGTTGCGTATCATTACTCTTCATTACTCTTATGTGATCATTACTCTTCTTCATGGCCGTCCCCACCTGCTTTCCTGCTTCGCTCAAACCCTCGGGCACCATAAAACCCAGTTGTGGGGTTGGGAAAGTCTTTCAGCAAAGTTTCTCTTCACATCAGTTAACTAACACTGGGTTTCCAATGATTGTGAGCATCTCAGTTTCATGATAGCCTTAAGCAAGGTATTTAACAGATGCCGACAAATGATACAAAGTAACTCGCTTTTTTTCTGTTTTTGTGTTTCGCTCTCTTATTTTATTTTTATCTTTTATATTTTATTCATATTTTTATCTTTCATATTCATCTTGTATTTTGTATTTTACTCCCTTTATTGTGTTTTTATCTTTACGTTGTATTCATATTTTATCTTATCTATTTTTAATTGTATTCTACTGCTTTTATAGTACTGTTACCCCCCACTATGTTTATATGCCAGACGATTGTAAAACACATTTCACTTCACGTTGTTGCAAAGAATTGTGTATAAAATAAAATAACATATATAATATAAAATAACTTGAACTTGGTATACGTATGTTGAATTGGTGTGCTTCCAAAACTCAAACCCAAAGTTTGCTGTTGCGAACACTGGCACAAGACAAACTCTAATAGAACGAACAGACTTCAGTACGTGGTCGTCCTGTACTTCAGGTGGAAATGGACACCATAGTCTTGGAATATAAGTGCTTCTTTATTGTAAATGACCGATCTTCTCAACATGATTGAGTCGTCCAGCGACTTTCTTAATCTTTCTTTTCTTAATTCTTTCTGTTGACAAATCCATAATCCAAGCAAAGACTCCAGAACGGAAGAGATGTTTGAAAAAGGTCATTCACACAAAGAAAAGGCAAACTTGACCTGAGCTCATCACTTATTACGAGCCTACACGACTGCTGCGCTCTCAAAACTCCGGCCAGCTTATAATACCGCCAATCTCTAAAATCTACCAGGGAGGAAGATCCTTTACATACTCAGCACCCAAGCTATGGAATGCTCTGCCTAGTTCAATTCGAGACTCAGAATCAGTGAGTCATGTTAAGTCTAGACTGAAGACGCGTCTCTTCAACGAAGCATATATTGACCTGTTATAATAACTTACAGAAAATATTAATATATAGTATAGAAAGACTGCCTAGTTAGTGCTCGGAACCGAATTACACCTACACCTTCAGAAAATTGTCAAAATCCATGGTACTTGAAGTTTTTCTAATTGCTTTGTTTCTTTCCCCCCCCCCTTCTCCTGAGTCAAGTGTCGTACAACCGGAATCTCTTAGGATTTTCAGGATCGTCGGTGGTGCTTCCTGGACCTCTGTGGAGCTGATGACGCTGTTGGCGTGGAGAAGTGGAGCCGCCTCTTTTCCCACTGAGGAGGGAAACATCGTTCCAGAATCATCATTAAATGACGCGAAACAACCAACGCACTGATCTTGTAGTGTTAGAATGCCGGAGGAGACTGGCACCAGTGAGCCGGGTTCTCCCCAGGGTTTTTCCTCGTTAAAGAGGTTTTGTTTTACCTGGCCACTGTCGCGTATGTGCTTGCTCGCTGGTCTTTGTCTTTGTCTTGTCTAATCTACTAAACAATCCAGACGATAAATTGAATAAAAAGCAACACTTCCCTTACATATTTACACGTGCGCTTTGAGACAGTTAAAACTGTGAAAAGCGCCCTACAAATATTCATTATTATTATTATTATTATTATTATTATTATTATTGTAGATTTCTGTAACCTTCTCATTTCTCTGTGCAGTAAACGCTCATAAATCGAGATTAGAAGGGAGTGAAGTACTTAGTAAAATATCGAATCGCAGCCATTTGAAAGGAAACCGTAACTTTAATGTTGTTGAAAAGGCAAAAAGGCCTACACACACACACTCACACACACAAACACACACACACTCACACACAAATGTTTTTGCTTCTGATTTTTTGTTCGTTTTTTTTTCGTTTGGAGTTCTGGCCCAAATTTCACGTGGGGGCGGCCCTTACTCTGATTGGCTGGTGAGAATGTGATTGACAGCTGCTTGACCAGAAAGTGTTGTACGAGTTCAGCGAATGTAAACCTTGACATTCAGTGCTTTTTTAATATTAGTAAACAAGCTATTATTTAAGTGTTGTTTTTGCATTGTATTGCTAATGAAATTGTTAAATTATAGTGGTGGCAGACGACTTTAATAGTACACACTGTTGTTCGAAATACTGTGTGTACGTGCAATGCTCCTGATATAGGCCCCTTACAAATAAAATGTATTACTATTAGTGATGAAAAGAATGATAAAATGTTCCGTTTGTTTTAACAACTCTTAAAAAGTCCGTGCTAACTAGAATTTAACGCACGACCCTGTATACGTGCACACTAAATAACAAGTGTAGGCGGTAAAAGCGCAGTGGTTGTCTTTCTGGTGCAGTGATGATGATGATGATGATGATGATGATGGTGTCGTGTCGTTCCAGACAAACGAATCACTACAAACAGATAAATACTCTGGAGATGAAGATATTCTGATTATGAACATGTCTCAGTTCTTGCTAAACTCCTCCCCCTCTCCCAGTCAATCACATTCTCACCATGAATGCAGCTGTCAGTCACATTCTCACCAGCCAATCAGAGTAAGCTCCGCCACCACATGAAACTTGGGCCAGAACGAAAAATCCAAAGCGAAAAAAACAAAAAAAAAAACAAACGTAAACGTGAGGCATTTTTGTTCCTTTATTTTTTTACGATTGATAGTAAAAAATGTTAAGAAATTTACGATTGATATTTTGGCACTAATCTGATTCCATAATACAGCGACGGATATAGACAGAAACAGATAGGACGCGGCTGTGTATCGGTCATGACGAGAGCGCACTGATCAGACGTCCGTGAACTTGCCCCACACACACACACTAATATATACTGATACTCCCAAATGAACGAAAATGGCCTCATTCGTTTGTGCACTTTTGTGCTGCAAAGATTTTGGTTTGTGCTTAGAAAAGTCTGTTGAAAAAAATGAGAGAAAAAATTGACTGCATTTCTAACAGTTGTTTTAATGTGGATGTGATAAACGTGCCCAGAGCTGGGCCATGGGGAAGTGGGAGGAGCCACACTCCAGTTTTCCCGCCTAAACAGATTGGGCCAACCCACATTTTCTGAGCTAGAGGGGGAACAAGATGATAAAAGAAAACCTCGTCAATGACAAAACATCCTTGTGATTGACAGCAGAAAGGGAAAATAAACTCAAATTTAAACAAATCACAATTAAATTTGAAATATGCACAGTTCATTTAATCCATGCATTTGGCTCTTACTAAACACAAATGGAAACCACCATCACCCACTACCCAAAATGGAATCAGCCCCAAACCTTTAAAATGGCTGACAGAAAGGCCACGCCTCTCTTTGACCAAACACAAAAGGAAGCGGTAGGTCAGCGGCGTCTCTCATATTTTCTAATAAAACGATTTAAACCAGATGTATTTTGTCATGCAATTTGAAAGCCTGTAGTAAACTGACAAATTAAACGTTGACTAGCAAATCGATAAAAGAGTGAACATGTTGAACATTAACCGGTTACTCCAGGCGTTTTTACTTTCCTGAAAACACATTTTTAGTTTTAATTTAGCGTCACTGGCCTGAGATGACGGTGGTCTGGGCTCCACTGCAGTGCATGTCTTATTATTGGGTAATAACAGGGTAATAATAACCACATCGCTCTCAACACACAAGACCTTTATTTGACACAACATTTAAAGGCATGAAAGCGCTTTCAGACTGAGATCTTGGTTACGACTGAACAATTATTATTAAAATGAGTAAAATAGGTGATTTTACTGTTAATTCCACACACAAAAAAAGAGTAATAAAGACGGAAAAAAACCCTTGTAATCACAATAAAAACAAATAAAAATTAAAAGTGATGAGACTACAAAATATTTACAATTCACCAAAGTTTCACGTTAATGATATTTTATATTGCTGAAAGTCTTCACAGCTGTTTCTCTGATGATCCAGTCAGTAGTTCAGTCTACTGATCTGATTCAGTTTGATCTCAGAGCTGAAGTCAGAGCAGAACAACCTTCTTCTGTCACTTCACAACATCTCAAACTGTGAAGAACAACGACACTCTTCAGTCTCTCAGTTCAGAAACATCAAGATAATCAAGAACAAATCACTGACACTTCAAGACTCAAACTATTTTCAGCTTCAACTGGAACTAAAAATCTAAAACGAAGCCAATACATTAAAAACAATGAAATGTTATAGTGCAACTTCACAAAAATTTTTTATTTGACTTTCTGGAATATTTAAAACAATTGAAAATTATAATTTAATTGAATTTCTTTCTTATTTGTGTCATTTCAGAGAGCAGAATTACCTGAGTTTCCGTAGTTTACAGCGAGAATCCATCAGTAAACGAGAGAGAATCTCCACTCCAGAGTCGCTCAGATTATTTCCAGACAGATCTAGTTCAGTCAGACGTGAGTTTGATCTCAGAGCTGAAGTCAGAGCAGAACAATCTTCTTCTGTCACTCCACAACAGCTCAAACTGTGAAGAACAACGACACTCTTCAGTCTCTCAGTTCAGAAACATCAAGATAATCAAGAACAAAAATCACTGACACTTCAAGACTTTCAATCATTTTAAGCAACAACTGAAACTAAAATTCTAAAACTAAATACTCATCACAATTTTAATTTTTAAAACGTTTTCATTTTAGCCAATCAATTAAAAACAATGAAAATGTTTTAGTGCAGCTTCACAGAAACATATATTTAGAATTTCTAGAATAATTTAAACAATTGGAACTTTTTTTTTTACTAATTTTTAAAGATTTTTTATGCGTAATGCGCACATTTGCATATTTTCAGAGAGCAGAATTACCTGAGTTTGAGTAGATTACAGTCAGAATCCTTCAGTAATTCAGAGAGAATCTTCACTCCAGAGTCTCTCAGATAATTCTCAGTCAGATCTAGTTCAGTCAGACGTGAGTTTGATCTCAGAGCTGAAGTCAGAGCAAAAAAACCTTCTTTTTTCACTTCACAACCACTCAAACTGTGAAGAACAACGACACTCTTCAGTCTCTCAGTTCAGAAACATCAAGATTATCAAGAACAAATCACTGACACTTCAAGACTCAAACTATTTTCAGCTTCAACTGGAACAAATTTTCTAAAATTGTGTTGTTTTTTTCCCCACCAACAGTATAAATAATTTACATTTTAATCAATAAAAGTAATTTTCTTTAGTTTAGTCGCTTTTTCCATTATTAGATTTGTTTTATTTAAATTGTTTAGATGATAAAAAGATTCCCCGGTTCCCTCAAGGTCAGGCAACAAGACGTCTGTCAGTAAAACAGAATATGGGGCATCTGAAGGGTTTGAGTTGAAGCTTCAGCTCTTCAAAACGCCAGGAAAACTGAAATCGGACAACATTCGGGGAAGCGAGGTTATGCAAGTAACCCAGACGTTCCCTTTCATGGTCAGTTTCACAAGACAGAGACAGTGACAGTAAAACTAGAACAGGCCACTAATCAAGGTCTCAAACTCACTATGGTGCACACAACCGAGCGGCAGGAGCAGATCTTCTCCAGTGCAGAGGTGAGTCTAGCTCACTTACCTTCACACGCATCAGAAGGAATGATATCTGCTGCGGACAGAGACCACCATCTAACATTGAACCCTTTGAAGAAGCCCAGGGTCTGTCATGGGCAGAATGAAGCCAGCAGAGGGAGAAAGAATCTCTTTATTACCTTCACGAGAACCGCCCGTGTGAAGCGTCTGATGCTCTCAGTAAGTAGGTGCGGATCTCACGTACTGGGTCACTCAACACCAGCTCCATCAGCGAGAAAGCCCAACTGAGAACGCCTTTACTCCCTGAGGAAGCTGAGGAGATCACGCCTCCCTTCAGCCATTCTCACCACCTTCTACAGAGGAACTCTAGAGAGCATCTAGAGCAGCTGCATCACTGTGACGCCTCAGACCCTGCAGAAGCTGAGAAGATCAGCCGTGTCTCTCTTACAGGTTTGTAGAGGAGCACAAACGGCTGGAAAGTGCTGCTGAATCACACGCGTCAGCCTGTTTCTGGAGGTCTGGAAGGGTGAAGACACACGACCAGCTCCAGTCAGAAAGAATCACGTGTTTTCCTTCTATTCTATCGTTTCTGGCTCAGAGTTGACGTATGCAAGATCACACAAGCTACTAAACGTTCCTTCATTGGCCTTTTGAAGACTTGAAGCTACGAATCAGACTGTTCAAACGTCCTACAGTCGGTTTCTCTGACAGACGTCTCGTGGAACTGACCATTATAAGGGGATTGTAATTCCTTTAGAGCCCCAAAGAATCATGGGAGATTCTTTTTTCAAACTATTGTGAGATTGCACTAAAAGTTTGTCACTAAAATAAAAACAATAAATAAATAACACCTTGTGTTTGTGTAATTTCAGAGAGCAGAATTACCTGAGTTTCTGTAGATTACAGTCAGAATCCATCAGTGAATCAGAGAGAATCTTCACTCCAGAGTCGCTCAGATTATTTCCAGACAGATCTAGTTCAGTCAGACGTGAGTTTGATCTCAGAGCTGAAGTCAGAGCAGAACAACCTTCTTCTGTCACTCCACACCATCTCAAACTGTGAAGAACAACGACACTCTTCAGTCTCTCAGTTCAGAAACATCAAGATAATCAAGAACAAAAATCACTGACACTTCAAGACTCAAACTATATTCAGCTTCATCTAGAACTAAAATGTTTATTGTTTTTTCCACCTATAAAATATGCATAATGTATTCATCTTTACATTTTCTTTATTTTAATTGTATATTCAGTTTTAATACATTTTAACTTTTGACAACGAAAGGTAGGTTTTATGGAAACAAAGCACAAAAAGCTTTGCATTAAAATTAAATACATTAAACTTTTTAGCACAACTTCACATATACAATACTTAGATTTCATAAAACAACACTAAATTTTAAACAATTGAGACGTATTTTTGTCTCGCACCGGGAACAGACAGAAGACGACGGTGTGAGAAACCAGATGTTTCATGAAGATTATATCAGGAATCCTTGCAGGAACTCCATAGGAGGAATATATACGTTGAATTGAATTAATCATAATTGAATGAAATGTGTGAAAACGCCACATCAACATCGAATAACATCAGAAACGTTAATAACTGTCATCAGTCTTTGCTCGCGCTGCTCTTAAACACACCAGCAGCAGTGGATTCAGCTCCAGCACTAGAACTAGACACTCACACGAGGAGCTTAACTATTGTCTTCCTTTCATTTTCTACATTTACTTTATGCTTTATCTTATTTGTGTCATTTCAGAGAGCAGAATTACCTGAGTTTCTGTAGTTTACAGCGAGAAGAATCCTTCAGTAATTCAGAGAGAATCTTCACTCCAGAGTCGCTCAGATCATTTCCAGACAGATCTAGTTCAGTCAGACGTGAGTTTGATCTCAGAGCTGAAGTCAGAGCAGAACAACCTTCTTCTGTCACTCGACAATCACTCAAACTGTGAAGAACAACGACACTCTTCAGTCTCTCAGTTCAGAAACATCAAGATAATCAAGAACAAATCACTGACACTTCAAGACTTTAAAGTACAGTATTTTTGCGAATATAAGCATCACACTGAATTTTCAGGCGCAAAATTTTATTTATTTATTTTTTTTACATTTCTGGCTAAATTGAGTTACATTTCTCCGAAATGTACTTCTTTTACTTTATTTACAAACCTAACTTGTGACTCACTTTGATGTTGTTTTACTTGAGTAATAAGTAATAGATAGAAAATAATCTATTCTAGCGTTTGGAACTACAGCTCCCAGAATGCCACAGCAGTCAGGGCACGTGCAGTAGAGCAGCTCAAGCCGCCGCTTTTAGCGTGTGAACTGTGACGATGATTGTAGCAAAATATTGTGTTTTCTGTGCAGCAGATTGAGCGTTTTGATTGTCTGTTCCTTAGTTATTTTACTCTTTGCCCGTGTTCTTTATCTTTGACTGTTCTCTTTCTGCGATGATGCTAAGCTACCCATGTGTTTGTTTGTAGTCTTCAGTGTTGGGAACGTTACTTTTAAAAAGTAATTAGTTACAGTTACTAGTTACTTCTAACAAATAGTAATTGAATTAGTAATTGAGTTACTTCATTATAAAATTAACTAATTACCAGGAAAAGTAACTATTGCGTTACTTTCTGTGACAATCCTTGCTTTTTAATTTGTCAAATAATTTGGCTGCTGTCAATATTAAATATGTTAAATGAAAGAAATGGACACTAAAAAAAATGATTATCATAAAGCACTGTACATTAATCTACACCATTTTAATATTGTTGTGGGACAATGCGAGAGACGTCTATCAAATTCAAAATTGTATTGTAAATATTATCATTAATATAATAAATAATATAGCAAAATAGATGGTTTAGAACTTTTAATATTTATATACAGTATTTGGACTACAATTGGCCAACAAATAAGGCTAAAATGTACACTCTTTCTAGTGCAAACAGGTAGTGATGGTGCTTTCACAATTTGTATAGAACTAAATTCGGTTAGTGAGCCAGAAAGGAAAAAGTGAGCTCAGTTCTTCTGCTGTTCACAACCTAGTGGACTCAGAAGAGAACTCTGAAGTTTTTCGCTCTTCTTCAGCAGTGAACAGACCCCAGACACTTTCTTCTTCACACGTGAATTTGTTAATTCCGCGACCTCTCTCCTACATTTTGCTCCTCTCTTGTACGTTTTTATTACTTTTTCCGCAGCATTGGTTTCGCTAATAGATAAAAGAAGACTAATGTATTAGGAATAAAACGAAATTATTAGAATCATCTGCGCCTGGAACACATAACCCCCCACACCCCTGTATTATGACGACGTAACAGAGCGGCAAGGGTTGTACATAACGCATGTGACCAGACGCAACGCTTTCGGGTGGTATATTACGGACATTTAATCTAAGACAATCGTCACGTTTCAGTCGCACCACTCACCAGAGGGAAAACAATCCAGACTCTGATCGGACCAAAACCGCTTTGTGACCACACTTAAAGTAACGCACATTTTTTGTCAGTAACGATAACGGCGTTGTAACGGAGGAAAAACTAATTGCGTTAGGTTACTCGTTACTGAAAAAAGTAACGCCGTTTATTTATAACGCCGTTATTCCCATCACTGGTAGTCTTTGATTGTTGTAATATAAATGAGTGTGATTAGTGTAATCTTACTTCTTCCAGTGTCATTTTGTCTCTGTTAAGTGTCGCAGCCTGACTAATGTTTCTTTATTTCTGTTATTGTGTTGATAAAAGCTTATAGAAATGTTTCTCTCCGGAGCCATTATTTAAAGAATAAAGAGAGGACAATATACACGAGCGCTACTGCAAAAAGACGACGTGTTTCCATTTATTTGTGATTGCTCTTGACTTGAAATACGGAAAAAATGGGCGCTTAAATTAACGTGCATTTTTAAAATAAGAGTACCGTATTTTCTGGACTATAAGCCGCACCCCTCTATTTTCGAAAAAAAAAAAATAAAAAAAAAAACCATAAACAAGCCGCACCTGCATCCACTCTATTAAAAAAAGTTCCCTTTCCAGTTGTTCACTGGACACTACTGGGGACAACATTAGGTGACAGGGAACAAGGTTTTAGTCAAAACCTGGAGAGTTTTGCAAGCCACAGATATGTATGTACCATATGTTTTGATATCGAAATATTCGTGCACAACCTGCATCTTCCTGAGCCTCCCACGGCTTCTGCAAGTCACGCGCTCCCACGCTTCCCGAGCTTCCCGAGTTGCGCGGTCGCGCGGCGCTTCCGCAAGTCGGGCGCTTCCGCAAGTCGCGCGCTTCCCGCAAGTCGCGCGCTTCCCGCAAGTCACGCGCTTCCCGCAAGTCACGCGAGTCTAGTAGGCTGAAGAAGGACGGTCTGGCAATAATGTTAGTTAATGTCAGATGTTAATGTCAGACGTCAGCAATGTCGGTCTCCCTAGCTGCCCATTCAAACACTTTGCAAATTAATATATCCGGGGCCATGCGTGTTAGTATATTGTTAATTAATATTTCGTTCCGTTACTGTACACATAACAATTTTTCGTTTTTATGTGGAGTAATAATGTTTTATTGGCTTGCATTCGTTAAATGAATTATGGAAATATTTGTGGAAGACCGCGTCAATAAACCAGGGTTCACTGTATTTACTACAGGAACAGAATGATTGTGAATTGTAAATGTAAATGTATGTAACTAAATAGATCCTTTCCTAACCTGTATTTTAACACCAGCAACTTTGCTGATTAAAACGGGACAGAAAATAAGCGAAAACAAAGGTGTCTACAGTATTTAACTTCATTTCAGTGAAATCACG
>MU204241.1:721355-741956 GCA_017309775.1 Paedocypris sp. Pulau Singkep
AATATATTTATATTTATTTCAGTAGCATATTCTTCTTTGCATTTGTTTTGTCTTTTGATACCGATTAAAGCGCGATTATTTCGATTGCCCCCTAGCGGTGGAAAAAAAATCCACAAAATAGCCGCTTTTTTCTATAAGCCGCATGGTTCAAAACCTAGGAAAAAAGTAGCGGCTTATAGTCCGGAAAATACGGTATGTAAGTTTTTGAGCTTCTAAAACAAGACAAATGGAGTGGTGCTTATTTTCGTGTATTTACGGTATTTTCAGCTTCAACTGGAACTAATATTCTAAAATGGTATTTTCTTTGTTTTTTTGCACCTATAAAGTATTTCAATTTTATTCAAAAAAGCTACATATTACAATGGTTCACTCTTTAATTTAGTTGTTTTACTTAATTTTAAAATATTTTTACTTTAGGTGATAACATTTATTTTTTTTTCGTCTATTGTGAGATGGCACTAAACGTTTTGCACTAAAATGAAAAAAACTTGAATGTTTTAGTGCACGAACTAAATGTTTAACACAGGATTTAAAACAATTAAAACTTGTATTGTATTTGCTTTGTTAAGTTAAATGTATATTTGTGTCATTTCAGAGAGCAGAATTACCCGAGTTTCTGTAGATTACAGTCAGAATCCATCAGTGAATCAGAGAGAATCTTCACTCCAGAGTCACTCAGATCATTTCCAGACAGATCTAGTTCAGTCAGACGTGAGTTTGATCTCAGAGCTGAAGTCAGAGCAGAACAATCTTCTTCTGTCACTTGACAATGTCTCAAACTGTGAAGAACAACGACACTCTTCAGTCTCTCAGTTCAGAAACATCAAGATAATCAAGAACAAAAATCACTGACACTTCAAGACTGAAACTATATTCAGCTTCAACTGGAACTAAAACTGTACATTAATTGTAAAAAACAATAATAATGTTATGGAGCCCAAATAATCAAGAAATATTTATTTTAAACTATTGTGAGACTGCACTAAAATACTGCCCATAACTAAAATAAAATGTTTTGGTTTTACTTTTTCAAATAAAATAATTATATTTCATACAATAAAACTAAATCTAACACAATTGAAACTTCCTACTCACTTTGTTGTTTATTAAACGTTTTTATGCTTTACCTTATTTGTGTAATTTCAGAGAGCAGAATTACCTGAGTTTCTGTAGATTACAGTCAGAATCCTTCAGTGATTCAGAGAGATTCTTCACTCTAGAGTCACTCAGATCATTATAAGACAGATCTAGTTCAGTCAGACGTGAGTTTGATCTCAGAGCTGAAGTCAGAGCAGAACAACCTTCTTCTGTCACTCCACACCATCTCAAACTGTGAAGAACAACGACACTCTTCAGTCTCTCAGTTCAGAAACATCAAAATAATCAAGAACAAATCACTGACACCTCAAGACTGAAACTATATTCAGCTTCAGCTGGAACTAAAATTCTAAAATTGTATTTTTATATAGTTTTTCCACCAATATTAGAATGGTATTCCTTTTAGTTTAGTTGCTTTTTTCAGTTGTAAAGTATTTTTACTTTAGATCGCAGGTCGCCTGTTAAAACATTCTCACGGTGCAGTGGTTTTTCAGGATGAGGAGGAGCGGCGCTTTCTCTGAAGCAGTGGCTCTGGTGAGTTTGCGGCTGGTCGGTGGGAATCGTTTGCTCTGCGGATGCACACAGACTCGACAGTCGCTGGGTTCATGTTTCCACCGCTTTACCTGCACAAAACTGTGTCTGACACGTGACGTCACGCCCCTACAACTGCTACATTTGATGCAAGTAAAAAAGTGAAGTGCATTTTGTTCTTAGGCTTGTGCAGGGTGTTTGAAAGGTTTTAAAAGTCATGGTGATTTCCTTAAGTACTGTTGTAAAAGTGATAATTTGATCAGATGCAAAACACTGGAACTTGAAAATATAGAAGTGTTGCATAGTAATATTCATTTATTTCCTTTTTTTTTTTTACATTGTTGATATTTTTATGAGAAATCATTAACATGGTCTTCACAAAGCTAAATACCATTGATCGGGTGGGTTAAAAGCAGAGAAAGGATTTCCCCATGAGGGACCAATAAAGGTTGAATTATTATTATTATTATTACAAAAATAATTATTACAAAAAAAAGTGTAATTTAAGCTAATTTGAGCAAATTTGCTACTGCAGAAGTCTGTATCAAACTGGTAGCCCTATGTCTTTATCAGCACCCAGGAAGTAGCACTCGGTTTCAGAAAGGTTGGTGACGCCTGGTGTAGATGATTAAAAGTTACGTTTTTTTTCCAAACAATTGTGGGATCACACTAAGAGCTTAGCACTAAAATGAAAAAAAAAAAAAAAACAATACATTTTGCGTCAAACTAAATGTAATTCTTACAACAATACAAAATTTAAAACAATTAAAACTTTTATTGTATGTGCTTTGTTTATTAAGTGATTTATCTTATAATTGCATATTTTCAGAGAGCAGAATTACCTGAGTTTCTGTAGATTACAGTCAGAATCCTTCAGTAATTCAGAGAGAATCTTCACTCCAGAGTCACTCAGATAATTTCCAGTCAGATCTAGTTCAGTCAGACGTGAGTTTGATCTCAGAGCTGAAGTCAGAGCAGAACAACCTTTTTCTGTCACTCGACAATGACTCAAACTGTGAAGAACAACGACACTCTTCAGTCTCTCAGTTCAGAAACATCAAGATAATCAAGAACAAATCACTGACACTTCAAGACTCAAACTATATTCAGCTTCATCTAAATGTTTATTGTTTTTTCCACCTATAAAATATGCATAATGTATTTTACTTTTGACAACGAAAGGTAGGTTTTATGGAAACAAAGCACAAAAAGCTTTGCATTAAAATTATATACATTAAACTTTTTAGCACAACTTCACTAATACAATATTTAGATTTCATAAAACAACACTAAATTTTAAACAATTGAGACGTATTTTTGTCTCGCACCGGGAACAGACAGAAGACGACGGTGTGAGAAACCAGATGTTTCATGAAGATTATATCAGGAATCCTTGCAGGAACTCCATAGGAGGAATATATACGTTGAATTGAATTAATCATAATTGAATGAAATGTGTGAAAACGCCACATCAACATCGAATAACATCAGAAACGTTAATAACTGTCATCAGTCTTTGCTCGCGCTGCTCTTAAACACACCAGCAGCAGTGGATTCAGCTCCAGCACTAGAACTAGACACTCACACGAGGAGCTTAACTATTGTCTTCCTTTCATTTTCTACATTTACTTTATGCTTTATCTTATTTGTGTCATTTCAGAGAGCAGAATTACCTGAGTTTTTGTAGTTTACAGCGAGAAGAATCCATCAGTAATTCAGAGAGAATCTTCACTCCAGAGTCTCTCAGATCATTCTTAGTCAGATCTAGTTCAGTCAGACGTGAGTTTGATCTCAGAGCTGAAGTCAGAGCAGAACAACCTTCTTCTGTCACTCCACACCAGCTCAAACTGTGAAGAACAACGACACTCTTCAGTCTCTCAGTTCAGAAACATCAAGATAATCAAGAACAAATCACTGACACTTCAAGACTTTCAACTATATTCAACATCAGCTGGAACAAATATTCTAAAATTGTATTTTTCATTGTTTTTTTCCACCTATAAAGTATTTAAATTATATTCAATAAAGCTATTATTAACAATTATTAACAATGGGGAGTTGTGGTACAATGGTAGAGGACTTGGACTGGTGTCCAAAAGATTGCCAGTTCGAATCCCCCCTACGACTAGTTCTACAACTAAGTGTCCTTGGGCAAGACACTGAACCCCACATGCCCCCCGGGTGCCGCACTGTGTGGCTGCCCACTGCTCCGAGTTCGTGTCTGATCAGATGGGTTAAATGCAGAGAAAAAATTTCCCCACTGAGGGACAAATAAAGGTTCAATTATAATTTTTTTGGCTTTATTTAATTTTACAATATTTTTTACTTAGATGATAAAATGCTTTGCACTAAAATGAAATAAACTTGAATGTTTTAGTGCAACTTCAAAAAAGAAATGTTTGTAATTCTTACAACAATACAAAATTTTAAAACAAAACTTTTATTGTATTTGCATTGCTTATTAAATGGTTAATCTCATATTTGTGTAATTTCAGAGAGCAGAATTACCTGAGTTTGTGTAGATTACAGTCAGAATCCTTCAGTGATTCAGAGAGAATCTTCACTGCAGAGTCACTCAGATAATTCTCAGTCAGATCTAGTTCAGTCAGACGTGAGTTTGATCTCAGAGCTGAAGTCAGAGCAGAACAATCTTCTTCTGTCACTCCACAATCACTCAAACTGTGAAGAACAACGACACTCTTCAGTCTCTCAGTTCAGAAACATCACGATAATCAAAAACAAATCACAGACACTTCAAGACTGAAACTATTTTCAGCTTCAACTGGAACTAAAACTGTACATTTATTAATTGTAAAAAAAAAAAAAAAAAACTATAATAATGTTATGGAGCCCAAATAATCATGAAAAACTGTGAGATTAAAGAAAACATTGCCCTTAAACAAAATGTCAAATAAAACTACTACATTTCATACAATAAAACTAAATCTAAAACAATTGAAACTTCTTATTCATGTTGTTTTATTTATTAAATGTTTTAATACTTTTATATTTTTGTTTGTATAAATTCTAAACAGAATTACCTGAGTTTCTGTAGATTACAGTCAGAATCCTTCAGTAATTCAGAGAGAATCTTCACTCCAGAGTCACTCAGATCATTTCCAGACAGATCTAGTTCAGTCAGACGTGAGTTTGATCTCAGAGCTGAAGTCAGAGCAGAACAATCTTCTTCTGTCACTTGACAACGTCTCAAACTGTGAAGAACAACGACACTCTTCAGTCTCTCAGTTCAGAAACATCACGATAATCAAGAACAAGTCACTGACACTAACATTAGATTGAACTATTTTCAGCTTCGGTGCGAATGGTGCGTTCAGCAGACCGCACGGTTATTATTATGATTAAATCTGTAGATTAATAAACAAACTAGAAAAAAATAACGAGCAAAAACTACACCAGGAGTCACCAAACTTTTTTTAAACCTGAGGGCTTTTTCCTGGTGCTGAAAAAGGTTAAATTATACGTTATTATTAACAATTGATGGTATTTGGCTATATGTGAAGACACAGATCATGTCAATGATTTATGAACAATGTAAAAACACAGGAAATAAATGAACATCAATATGCAAAACTTATTTTCTAAATTCTTGTGTTTAACAAATGAAACATTTTCAAATGATCACTTTTACAACAGTCCTAGGAAATCACAATGCACCGCAGCAGAATTTAAAAACATTTTTAAAAAACACTTTGCACAAGTTAAACTCCAGCATGAATGAGTCATTACAATGTAATACCGCCGAAAGGGGGCGCAAGAAAACAACGTGCTGATGTGATTTACAACGGTCGTACTGCCGCTAGTCTTCGGTGAGGAGAAGAAACTTTGAACACTTGTATTTCGAATAATAATAATATACAGTATTATAATTTCCTGTTCTCGTGTGAAAAGCAAAAAAAAGCAATAATGTAATATGATTATAATAATAATAAAATAATAAAGAGATGCAGCTCGCTGTAAACGTGCGTTATTTGAGCTAATTTGGGATCAGTTGTAGGAGCGACACACACGGTTTTTACGAGCGACATATTTTACTGACCCCTGATCTACTACACACATCACAAACACACGCTCGATTCTGACAGTTTAGGGTGAATGTGTGAGAGACTTACTCGACTGAAGCAGATTCTTTACTGACAGGAAGACGCTTCTGAAGAATTTCTTCTACTGTAGTTCCGTTCGACTGTCCTTGTTTACAATCCTCCATCTTCTTCTGTGCCGTCACCGACACAAACACAAAGCTGAACACTCACTGCTGAGACGGAGAGTTTCGGGATCTTGTGTTTGCGGCCGCGGTGCAGAAGCGTTTGACTCAGATACACACTGGAAGAGGATTAACTAGAGAACAAGAGCTTTTACTAGCGGAGACGTGCGCCTCATCTGACGGAGAGCTGGTAACTAACCAAACGTTCAACTAACCTTCAGTTTGTACTCATCAGGTTGTCACGGAGATTCCCTGGCGACGATTTGTTGTCGCTTGTGAAATGTTTAACGCACAATTATATATAATATTCCACAATAATGAACAACACTGCAATAAACCATATTAAAACCCAAATTCTAGTAATGTCGTTTATTATAGAAAAGGACAGAACTGTGGGAAACACGCTGAAGGTAATAGAAGCAATCGTTAAGCTAGAGGTCTAAATCCAAATTGTAATTTAATTGTACATTGTACATTTATTGATTTGTTTTCCAGAAAAAGACACAACTAAATAGAAATGTCTTTTTCGTTTACAATTTATTAGGCCATTTCTACACTCCGTCCCATGTCCCAATTCATGGAACACGTGCTTGTTTGCAAAGGATTCTGCAGCACTTCTGATGATTTCTCACTGTCAGTGTTATTATCCCAACAGAACGATCTCATTGCTCCAAACTCCACTCGTCTCAAAGGTGTCGTTTGGTGGTAGTTTGCAAAAAGTTGAAGATGTTGACTAGGGCTTCATCATATGTGAGGCTGAACACAAGGAGGACTTTAAAGGGTTCATCCAAATCACTTGAGGAGCTACTTCCACCACAAGGGATGAGATGTTTGTCCATAACCTCATAGCATGTGTTGATCTTCCCCCTTATTCTGCCTGATCCCATGTTAATACATGTTCAATATTCACAAGTAAAAAAAAAAGATGTATTAATATGCTTTAAACTCAGTGGGCAAAAGATGTCAAAATGTAATCAAGACCACATCAATGTTTGACATTGAATAGAATAGAATAAAACAGAGTCACAAATAATAGTCTTACCTATCACAACTTTGTAGAGGTTTTTGACTCTGTTTCCTTTAATATTCATGCCAGCCACAAGCTTGTTGGTCAGGATCCTATGAATTAGAAATGTTATAGTGCAAGAGACAAGGTGGAAGGTGTGGATAGGAAGAGAAACGGGGTAGGAGTGATCCTGAAGAAGGAGCTGGTGAGCAATATGCTAGAGGTGAAAAGAGTCTCAGACAGGGTGATGAGCTTAAAGCTGGAAGTTGAATGGGTGATGGTGAATGTAGTCAGTGGGTATGCTCCACAAGTGGGCTGTGAGTTAGAAGAGAAGGAGAGATTCTGGAGTGAGTTTGATGAGGTCATAGAGAGTATTCCCAGAGGGGAGAGACTGGTTGTTGGAGCAGACTTCAATGATCATGTTGGTGAGGGGAACAGAGGTGATGAGGATGTGATGGGCAGGTTTGGTGTGAAAGAAAGGAATCTAGAAGGACAGATGGTGGTAGACTTTGCTAAGAGGATGGAAATGGCTGTAGTCAACACTTACTTCCAGAAGAGAGAAGAACACAGAGTGACATACAAGAGTGGAGGTAGGAGTACACAGGTGGACTACATCCACAGCCGGCCCGAGCCATACGCGGAGATGTTTTCATTTTAAATATTATTCTATTTGCAGGACGTCGTTAAGCGGGCGAAAGTTAGAAAGCTTTTAGGAGACCGCGAGCATCATAAACACCGCTTTTCCGAGCATTCGACACCCCTCCTCTAGTTAACATTGTGGTACAATCCATCTGGTCAGATCTATATTTGAAAGTTAGAAAAGCCTTTGCGCTCGTTCAAAACAGTTAAAGCTGCAATGTTCGAGAGAGAGAGAGAGAGAGAGAGAGAGGGAAAAAGAGAGAGAGATATTACAGTTTTTTTTAACTAAGAGTTTGTTGTTCTGTTTCTGAGCTCGTTCCTAATGAAAACGCTGCTTGCTTGCGTTTTTTGCTTTTGCTTGAGATTAAACAATTTATCTTAATCGATGATTGTTCTTTGACTGAATACTGTCATAATCCGATCAAAGTAAATAATACAATGTTAAAATAAACCAATACAATATTAATTTATTAATTAATATGACAAAAAATCTCAAAAATACTTGGAATCACATGAGTTGGTTAATACAGCCGCTAGGGACAGTATCTAAATTCGGTTCTGCATTTAGGTTTCTGCAAAAATCTGCTTTAAAATAAAGCAAATCCAGTTGGTTAAATGTCTAATAAAGCTGTTTACATTTTATTGTTTTGCTCTGATTAAAAGCAGTTTTGCAACTGGGTGGTAATAATTTTGTCCTCAACTGTGTATGTATAATATTTCAATAAATATCATATTGGTATTGAAATCCATTATTCCATGAGAAACCAACAAGCGGAAGAATTAACTGGAAGAATTGAACACATCTTTTCTGGACTGTAGGTGATCTTGTGAGTCACAAACGGCAGGCTCGGCTGTTAAAAGTTGCTTTTGTCATTAAAAAAAACCTTCAGACACATCAGATGCCTGATGTGACCTGCGTGGTTGCTGCTGCTTCAGAGGGTCTCAAAAGGTGCCTTAAAAATTTACTTGATTATTGTTGTTGTTGTTGTTGTTCTTATTATTATTATTATTATTATTATTATCATGTGCTTTGTCCAGTTAGCAAGGGGCCCTGAAGCAAATTCTGCCTAGGGCCCCCTGAAGGCTTGGGCCGGTCCTGACTACATCCTATGTAGACGAGGCCATTTGAGAGGTTAAATCAGGAAGAGCTGCCTGATGACTGGGAAACTACAGCAGAGGTTATCAGGGAAACAGGTAGGAAGGTGCGGGGTGTTTCATCTGGTAGGAGGATAGAAGATAAGGACTTGCTGGTGGAATAAGGAAGTACAGGAAGTACAGAGTGAAGACGGAGGTGGCGAACAGTGTTCATTTTGACAAAGATTTTTGATTTAGTATTAGTCATAGTATTTTGACTAAAACTCCGTTTACGTATTTCACCTGTGTCTTGTTAATCACCTTATTTAGTTGATTATTTAAGGCTTGTGTTTTTTTTTGTTTGGCACAGGTTTGCATTTTTGGATGCAATGTCATCATTCCAATTGTAGGTTTTTTTTTCTTTTAGAATTTTCCATTTTCATTCATTCATTCATTCAAGTCAAGCTTTTTTGTACGTTTCAAGTATTTTTATCCATCCATTTCCATTCTTAATTCTCATTCCCATTGTCAGTAGGGACTGTCACAAGAGAACTGGACTTTCTCTGGTAATTGTTTTTAATTCCAGCCATGAAGGCATTTCTTTCTTTTTTTTTTTTTTTTTTTCCATATACGTATTTACTCGTTGCCATAAAGTTGTGTGGGCGTTGTGACTTTGTTTTACCTTTTTTGTATCTTTATTTTATTTTGAGTTGTTCCTGAGATTTCTGTACAGCTGTTCAATGAATTGAGCTCCAGGAGTATAGAACTTCAACTTAAATCATGACAAATATATAAAGAGTGAGGAACCACAAGAGGGAGAGTTGTTTGATGCCAAAGCCCCACAACACGCGAGGGCTGTAACTTCTTCTGAAGGTGAAGAGATGGAGGATATGGCCAGAACAGCTGGATCACTGGGGGAGAAAAGAGTAAAAAGAGAGCGACACTGTACAAACATTATTGCTCTTGTTAAGGAGGCATTTCCTGTAGAGCCGGCACACTCTCCGGCTCCTGTCTGTTTATCCCTCAAAACTCCCGTTTAACACTCCTAATGTCTTAAGATGGCTGAGTTGGGAAGTGCACCTACTGGGACCAGTTGGGTTATCTCTGCTTTGGAAATGCAGGCAGTCACGACACATGCTGGAAGTGTGGTGAGAACATGCTCTGCCTAAAGAGTCCAGAGCGAAGGCGATCGTTTAGCTGTCTTCACGTGGAACATGTATCTTTGTAGTTGTGATGTTATGAGCAGCTCATCTCCTTCACACATCATCATCATCACCTCACCCACATCAACATCTCTGCATGACTCTGGTTCAGAAGGAGACTTTTGCACACCAGGTGTAAGACTCACTCCTGCAGATCAGCGTCGAATGCTTTACTTTCAGGTGGTAACGTGGATGTAATAATAACGCTGTCGTTGGCTTACTGGTGCAGTGATGTTGATGATGTAGTGTCGCTCCAGATCTCCTCACAACAAACAGATACATACTCCGACCATGAAGCTGTTCCGATTCGGCATGTGGTTAAACTCCTCTTTCACTTCCTGGTCAAGCCGCTGCTAATACCGTTCTCACCAGCCAATCAGAATAAGGACCGCCCCCACGTGAAGCTAGTGCCTGAAGTCCAAATGAAAAAATGAATAAAACGACCGGAAAAAAAATGTCTGACAAAAACGTGATTGCAAGAGAAAAAGAAAAAAAAATGTAAATGTGAAGCATTTTCGTTTGTTTCTTCGAAAATTCCGTTTGATATTGAGATGAAGCTAACACAGCCGATGAGGGTCTTACAGGCTGTCTTGATAAAGGCTTTTCTGGGAACATTTCCACACTGAATCATGACGAATCAGTTGAATCTGTTACTTGCGCAATTACCCAGTACAATGGAACTATTAAGGAAAGGTTTTTTAATGCCGGTCACAAAATCCCAGATGTGTTCAGACTCACTCGTTTGACGCAAACCGTTTATTGGAGATTTGTATCACTTTTCTCTTCCGCACTTCATAATCACAGGCATGTTGATGTGCCAAATCTTCGAAATATCATTACGCTAACACAAACTAGCTTAAAAGTTGGCAAACTTCTCAACTTATCCTTTGAGGAAAGATTAGCTGTGTGTGATATTACAGTGTATTTAACTCCTGATGGTTGCAATAGTTGAATAACACTGCAGTTTGACACCAAAAAAGGAGGAAGAGGGATTGCTTAATCTCACATTTTAATCTTTAGTAACACAACTGGATTTTCTACAAGGAATTAATGAAATTTCTCAGAAACAATAAAGTTATATAATTACTCCCTCCTGGAAACAGAAAACAAAAATCCATTTAACTTATACATGAATTGAAAATGACAAAACAGCGTTTCGAGCCTCCCTTATCTCTGGAAGTACCCTGATCTCCACTGATTCACTGCACACGGCCTCTTGTCTTCATATCGGACAATCTAGCCATTAAAAAAGGGAACTTGTCATTTAAAGGGTCCCAGGCTTTTCTGGTTCAAAGGAGCAATTTTCCCTGTTTCTTTTAAGCAAGTCACTGCTGACATCAGAAGTACTTCCTCTTCCTCTGAGCACATTAGAAAATCTCTAATGATTTAACCCAGCTTTGTCCTTGACAGTAAAATATACTGTAATGGATCAATTCAATAAGACACGTAATAGCCCTCAACAGTTACAATGATTGTGTTGTAACTTAACTCTTAATAACACTAAACTAAACTTAAACTAAAAACATTTAGCAATTTGCCATCGTTATCATGGATTTACCATAACTTAAAGCAACTGACATCGCATTTTATTTTTGTACTGACCAACTTTATGCTCCTAGGGAAACACCTGGACCTGGACAGGCTGGAGTAAAAATGTGTGTGTGTGTGTGTGTGTGTGTGTGTGTGTGTGTGTGTGTGTGTGTGTGTGCTTGTGTGTGTGCTTGTGTGTGTTTGTGCGTGTGTGTCCTGACATTCAATTATGATTCTTCTTTATCTGCATACATATATTATTATTATTATTATTATTATTATTATTATTATTATTATTATCTTTTATATTATTATTATCTTTAAATATGGACATGCTAATACAACAATACACTAAATACATCTCATTTGTATAACTTTGCAACTGCAAATTTGTGAGGCTGACACGTTTTTTATAGTCACATGATCTGCCAACATTACCTTGAGCACTACATAGACCAGTAGATCACACCCATATACAACTGGTACAATAGCTTAAGCAAAAAAAAAAAATTAAATAATTACAGTTAAATTACAAATAATAATAATAATTACCTTTAAACATTTATCTTAAAAAAAACCCAATAATTATACATTAATTGTCTAATGAAGACATCTTTAAAGTTTAATTACCAATCTGAAAAGCAGCTTCATTTAAGGAATCCCTTCAAAATCCTCAAGGATCCGAGGGATTTTCCCATACCAGATGAGAAGCAGATGTTTTCATCTCACCCTCCTCCCTCTCTCTGGTTATCTCTCTTTCTTTATATTCCCTTAGTTTGTCAATTGCCAACTTGTGTTGACGTCAAACTTGTTTTTGTTTGTTTTTAGACAATTCGTTACTTTTTTTCTTTCATTCACCCCTACACATTTCCCATATAGTCCCCTGTTCCATGAAACCCATTTCTTTTCTTGCTATCTCAATCTATATCAGCCTCTCTGGGCCGCCCTCCCCAAACCAAACCTAACCCCCGGGGCACACCAAAGGAACACAAGCACCATGGGAAGGTCCGAGATCCCTAGAAACCTCCTCACAAAACCAGAATGCCCGCACAGTGAACTGCACTAAGGCCGACGTACTGCAGAAAACGTCATGGACAACTTCCAACATCTTCTTTCTTCTTTCTCATACAGCAACAAGAAGCATCATAAATCAGTGCTTGAGTTTATGTTAGACAATGTCCAGTTGGCAATAGATTTGAGGAAAAATGATGTGGATGCAAAAGACTTAAATGTCGGTAGGTTATTGTTCATATTCTGTATATTTAATTCTGTGGATTTAAGATTTTTTTGGTGTTTACTAGTAAGGTCTGGGTCTTAGGTGAGAGTCTTTTATAGAAGTTGTGGTACTTTACTTTGGTTGTTTACTTTATTGATTTGGGATCTTCTGTTCTGCTTTTTTTGTGGTTTACCAGACAGTATTGAAACACACACACACACACACACACACACACACACACACACACACACACACACACACACACACACACACACAAATGTAAGGTTGGCAAATCAACCTTATATATAAAGAAAAAATAAATAAATGTATAAAATATATACATATATAAATAAATAATTAATAATAAAGTTTTGGTAAAGGTAAAAATTTCCAATGTGTTCAATGTGTAATTTAAAGAGCACGATTGACAATAATTGATCATTATATAATAATGGATAACTAACTAGACGCCTTATATACAGTATATAAACTATTTCAGTCATTCACAGATGCTCTTCTCATCTTCCTCCGAGTATGCTGTCTTATGTCCTACCTGCTTTGTGATTGGTTAGCCTCCTGTCCCCGCCTACTGAAAGACGCTGATATTTGCTCCTGCTTCTGTAACAAAAAAATTGAAGCAGCAGCTTATTTAGCTTAAAAATTAGATTGATTTATTTAAAAACTCCACCATAAGGTTAAATAAAGGAAAAAAAAGGTGTGTTTGTGCAGTGTTACAGTAGGGCTTTTGCCCAGAGCTGTGTCCTGTCAAAATGAACTGCCAATACAGACAACTGGCTGAGAACTTCAGTATCACTCCAATTAGATTTGTAACCCACGTCTGCAAAATTGTAAAATTTAAATTCTGTACTGCAAAAACGCAACAATCTTGACAACATTTTGACGGACAGTGTGATCGTATGTGTCTGTGTGATCCATGTTCCACGTTCATGCCTAAAGTTTGTGGGATTGGCTCCTGCTCCCTGTGACCCCAAAATGGAAAAGAGGTTCAGAATATTGACAAGCTTGCATAGAGACATGAGGTGGTGTGACATCATTTTTAACAAATCACCTTAAACACTTTACAGCAAAAACAAGCCGGATTTTGAGAACAACTCAACTGTTCAAGAGGTTGTTCATCTTGATCTTCTGGGTTTCCAGTTATTTCTCCCCAATTCAAAAGCCACGTGAATTGGAAGCTTTTAACCCTTTAGCTTCTCAATTCTTTGTGAATGTGTATGTGAGTTTTTCCACATTCACGTTTGACTTTCTATTGTCTACAAAAAAACAACATTAATGCCAAGATGTATTGCCAATTAAAGCAGCAAATGAAAAATATTTCATTTTTTCTCTCCAAGTGGAATGATGAGGAATTGTAAGAATCCAAGAAAAGGTCTTTTCTCATAATATGGCTCACTCCATCCTGGAGCTCCTCATGTTTATTTGCTTGCACGATGTGAAGGAAACAGTCATGGAAATTCAAACATCACATTGAGGAAAATATGACTTGGAATTGTTTCTCTTTTTAAAGATTTTATAGAAAACTGCAGCTGGAGAAAATTGTGGTCCTTAAAGTCAAAATTTCCAAAAATTTGAATTTTTGTGCACCCAGTGCTTCAGGTCAGGTATTAATCTTAATAGGATTAGTGATTCCTTTAACATTGTCACATCTCAGTTGCATTATTCCACAGTGGTGGTCTTTGACTTTGGTTCCTTGAGGATTTGTATTCCTCTGGGACCAGACCTTCTAACCAGCAGTGCAGGACACATGGCACCAGACCAGTCTATTATGCTACGGGAGGAGAACAACAAACAGACAGTATCTGAGGAAATCAAATCCAGTGTTTTAGCAAGTGCAGTAGCCCTGAAGCACTGATCTCCATTAATAGCCAGATCGCGTAGAGTTGTGCTGCTGCCAAATTCTCATCGTCCTGTTGCTTTGTTATTCTGAGATATTAAATTTCAGCAGCACTGAACCGACTCTCCATCTCCTACTCTCATCCTTCATTACTGTCGTTCCCGAGACCCAACACGCCAGCATCTCCACGCTCCCTCCTCCTACTCTTGTTCTACAACTGGAGGCTGTGGTAACAACTATTTAGGTAGTTGTCTTTCTCCACTGAAAAATAAACTGAACGGAATCATTGTGCTTGGCTGAGTTTCATATAAACACGGCTCCATAGGATGGATTTCACCTTGCACTTGCCTCCGGCATGTCCTACTTTAAACTCTGGTAATGGGATACAGCGAGACTCTCAACCCTGCAATCCTCCTCTTGCTTACTTTGACTTGACTGAGAATAACAGAAGTGTTTGAGCAATGATTCTACATACTTCCGTGAGATTTTCACTTTTTACATATAGTAGACCCCCATTCCATTGTCTGTTAAAAATGAGCTCAAGTAAAATGTATTGACATGCAAATGTCAGTCATGGAGAAAGGAAACTGAATTAGTTGTAGGTTAATATTTATGAACTTGAAAAACGATTTAGAAAATGAGTGTGACAAGATGGCATTTATCTTGTCATTTACACTTTACAAAAAAAAGCAAAGGGTTTCAGTTGTCAAATTTAAATAGTTCACATAGTTCACATTTAAATTTCACATAGAAAAAGAGTCTGGAATATTTAACGAATCTTTAAACCTTTAATTGAGGCACCGACATTTTCAGTTGAATTTTTCTCTATAATTATGAGTGTTAATGGCTGTGCAAAAATCCATAGATGCTGGGATAGTTTTCACTAACTGTGACCATTAAGTCGACGCTTGATGTGACTTTAGTTTGACTTCCTAATGTCCATCTATTCATCCATACATTTTCAGAAATTAAAGCTTTTTCATTTTTGGGCCCATCTTAGCAACTCTAAGCCTGAAGACTGTGGACACATCATGGAGCAAGACACACAAGCAAACCTCACACTCTCACTCACATGAGCCCAGACTGAACTTCGAGACTGAACCAGACTCTAACTCCTATACCACCTTAACTCCCCTCTTACTCTTTTCTAATTAATCAACTATTCAAGTTTATATTGTCTAATTCAAGCACCAAAGAACTAAACATCTTAACAGACAGCATGGAGGCATGTGACCAATATATGCCCGACAATAACAGCACGTCAGGTTTTTTAGATGTGTTGTGCCGGACTTCCTAAGCAAACAACACAACCACAAGGTAATACAATGAAGCAGAATGCCTGAGGAAACAGCTCAACACCTGCCGACCTTCGAGACGTGAGGAAACATTCTTTTCTGACTTGTAAATAGGAAGTGACACATACGCGGAACATAAAAGTCTTATCAATGTAGGCCATTCATAATTTTCAGGTTTGGGAAACCCAAGTTCCATTGAACCTTATATTGGAAACAACAGGTGGACAACAGGAGCTTATGGTTTGAAACAAGTTAGGAAAGTCAATTGCAGGAAACTGAAAAAAATGGTAAAAGCCGGTCAAAGTGCTGGCCAGATGGTCAACGGTAATGACAAACTCCAAAACACCACTCGGTGCGGAGATTACGGAATACCTTTAAGCTTCATGATGTCCGGTTATTTTGCTCCAATGTTTATCAGTCTTTCTCAGATTAGTTTTCCCAAGTGAAAAATTAACTTTCATCACAGGAAATTAAAGCCTCTAAACAATGATGAATTGATAACTGTTGAAGTTTTCGCGATCAAGTTGTGCCCTTGACATCATGGAGAATTGAACGCTCAAAACCTTCAACCCAGAAAGTGAAGTCAGCTTATTATTATTCGAGTTAAATTGTTAAACGTCCCAGTGGAGAAATTTGGAATTGTTTTATCTCAAATAATCGACGTTCCTGAATAGGCAGCATGCTTGGTGTTCACAGATTATATAGATGATAAGATCATTAAACATACACAAAAACAGCTAAAAAAGCTTCATTTTTGAACTGTATTTGTCGAAACACATTACAAAAATGACAAACATACATAAGCAGAGGTATAATGAGTACCTGAAATCCATACTTAAGTAAATACAAATACCAGTACAAAAATCAGTCATTAAGTATCCAACTAAAAAAAAAAGAAATTAAGTATTCCACTCGCTCTGAAAATAAAGTTTTAACCCTGATTTTAAGTATTAGTGTAACTCGTACTCAAAATGGACATTCATGAGGTTTTATTTTCTAATATAGAAATTAAATGTATACAGACTGTACATAAAAAAGAACTAAAGGTCAGTCTCAGTCTCAAACTCTAATGTGTAAAAAAGTGCAACCACTAAGTCACGTGATTTAGCTCATAAATAGCATCCAGTACCTTCAGAACCCTGCAGATGGCGATATCACCTCATCTGCCAATAAAATTAACCGTGTAGTGGACTGGCTATACACACACACACACACACACACACACACCTTCAGCTCCATCAGTAGATGCACTGACATGGTTTAATTTATTGGTACGGTGTCATCAATCTTCCCAAGCTAGGCCCAAGTGGTCATCTGAGTGGCCTATTGTCTCAGCGCAGTCTGAAAAAATTACTACAACATTTTAGCAAATCCTACAGTCTCACAAAACAATCTGCCTCATTTGATGAACAAACATTGGTAAATCGAAGCCAATAAACAAGAAGCTACAATATCCGGAGGCTAGTGCTTGATGACTTTCATGTTAGACAAACATTCTTAGGGCTAGTATTAGCAGTCTGCTTTTCCATTACGTACCGTAGACATTTAAACAACTTGAATTTAGCGTTAAACCGGTTAACATTTAGAGTGATAAAGAGCCCAAAAAATCTAAACACTGAACAAACATTAAAACAAACACTCTTTGAACAAAAACAACTTTGAAGCGCATATTGTTAATGAAAGGTTTTTCTTCTGGGTTGGGTTTCTCTACGTTGCCTGTGCCCTTAATGAAACACACACAAACAGACATTGGTAGGTGACTATATTGGGGTCAACCAAGGTCATTCTGTCATCTTGGGGATGACGCACAAACACAAGCATCTTTACTTTTTCTTATCACTACAGTAAAGTGCAAAGTAAAGTGCTCCATTGACCACCACTGAGCTCATCACTGGAAAATTACAATTTTTTTTAAATATCTGCCAAAACAAAACGTGAAGTGTAAAACATGTACAATGAGTCTGCTGATGTTTTCTCGTGAGCTCGAATGCATCATGTACTATGGTAGTCGAGACATTGTACAGTAATGTAATTTACAGTGTGTTACTGTTTGTGAAAACTACAGCATTACGCTGGTTTTATTAGCAAAGTATACATGTGTTAATGTTATTTTACAAAATATTTGATCATTATTTGTTGGGGTATAGCAATAAAATTACACAACACACGCTTGTTAAATGTCTATTGAAATCTATTCGAAAGATTTTTAATAAAAGTCCAGTTTAAGCTTTTAAAGTCATATTAAATATCCAATGCAAATTAACACACCTTGTTTGTACAGTATGCCATCGAACAGGCAAAAAGTATCAAATTCTGAATAAAAATATAAAAAGAAGACATTAAAACATACAAACATTTATAACGTGTACATTGAGTGGCTATTTAATATGTTTTTATAATGTAAATGTTATATGTAATTAATAGTCATATCTAAAAACCAAACACATCTTTAGACAAAATCTCTAACCCCACAAAATTGGATTTAAAGCAATGAATAAAATATATATATATATATATATTATTGCATAGTATAGTGTAGTTGTAATAACCTGAGAATAGCTTTTTTAAATGTATTTTTCTTCAATTAGTTTTTCCTGTGAAGAAAGCAATACAAGATCAGGCTAAAAGCTCTTAGCATGTTGATGCGGCGAGTGCGATTGTGAATCAGCGGGGCAGTGTTTGCTGACACCATCCACTAAAGTGCCCTCTTTACACTGGCACACAGAGCTGCGTCAGTCAACACTGCGTAAAGAATGCAGTGAAACTGAAGAATCTCCAGCCTGTGCATTCCATTGCTACTGCAAACACAGAGTCCTTGGACACAAATAAATGTTGTGTGACTAAAAGAGAAAACCGCCCAGATCAGCCCAGGGCCATCAGCCATTACAGATCCAGAGAAGATAGGAACAGTACGTCAGTGCGCGGTGACTGGTTTATGGCAAAAATAAAGGTCAGTATTAATGTTTTATGAAACTGTTTGTAGATGGCAGTATAATGGAGCAAAATACGAATTTGCTTTATTTCTCAGGGCGTCTACTCTGAGCTGGATCTTTTTCTAGGCCACATACCATATGCTTTTTTTTTTAAGAATACAAGTTTGGACTGCACATACTGATTAGGCTGCTTTTTCTGTATTTTGATGCCACAATAAGACAACATTTGAAGCATTTGGCTCTTATTTGGGGTTTCTTTTTGCAAGTGTTTTATATTGAAGCAACATTTGTACATTCATTCATCCTTATGAATAAAGCAGGATGAATCTGCCACTCTGGTCCTGAAAGTGGGACAGACCCTGGGAATGTGGCCAGCCAATCACAAAGCAGGAAACACATTGACACTCCCATTCTCACAGCTATCAGCACTTTCAAACACCATGGGAATCACATTTTATCTTTAATTTTTATTTCAAACGAAAATAAAATGTCTTATGGTCATTTCTAATGAAATATTGTTAGACCTGATGAGTTCAAATGCGTTGATTGAGTGTGAGTTGGAGGGTCGGGCAGTGGGCGGAGCCGAGGAGATTCGGGGGGAGGAGACTGAAAGTGCTGAAACGTTGAAAGGTGGTGCGCCATTCTGACGAGGCGCAGATGTGGACCGGGACACGCTGGATGACTAGTGGCGCGTGGGGAGGAATAAAAACCAGGCATCCGTGATTTAGAGGATCGCTCACTCAAGTGGACATACTTTACAATATTTATTTCTCGTGTTAACTTTATTCAAATAAATAAATAAACAAATAATTCACAAAAACACATTACAGAGTTTATGAATCCTGCACATCTTTTCATCAAACTTCGCCGGAGATCCATCCTTCGATTCAGTTCCTTTTTTTGTGGAATACGTCATTGGATCTGATTTATTGACATTGCTGCTTTGACGGACAACTGTTTGATTGTTTTCCACGATTCGTCGTTTTCGAGATGATTTGTTTGACGTCACTGCTACAGGTATACGCAGCAATCCAGCTGAGTCTATTACCTGCTCGGGTGAGCTTTTTTTTATTCTGCAACACATAACTTAGATTGCATCGCACCCTCACACACCTTTATGATTTTGAACTACTTTATTAGATTACGTTCGGTTAAGATGTTGTGATCGTAAAGGCAGGGTCCGTTATGTGACGCATGACGCACGTGCACGTCGGCATGGTCGCTGAGAAGAATGAATGAAGAGGATGCTCAGGATTACGTGCAGTTTAATTCATGAAAGAACTAGCTGGTTGAATGAAGTCAGTTTGCTTTTGCCTCAGCTTGTGTTAAAGCCTCGCGTTCGGCTGTTTTTATAACACCGAGTCTATCCTGATCCCACTCTGAAGTGCTGAGACTAAAAAGCGTCGAGTCATGAAACCAAACGCGACGAACTGCGTCACCCCTCAAACTCATGGGAACGTGTCTAGGATTCAGTGCCTATAGTGTACATTTGGTTAAAAGAGTGGAAACAATATAGAATTATAATTTACATTACATTAAAATGACTTTGCTTGTGTAAGAAGGGAGTTGCATTATTGCCCAAGTTTGCAACTGGATCACAGTTAGATTCTTTTCAGTTTCTTTTTTTTTTTTTTTCAAATTCTTTTCAGAATTTTAGTTTTATTCACTTCTGTATTGAGTTGTTTGCATGACTTTGAACGTTCAGTCTTCAAACATGAGTTCACAATGACTAGGAGAGCTTAGGTTGGCATGTGCATGTAGTGATTATTGTGTTGTATAAACTGTTATAATGCGATTTCATCTATATTTGCTTTTATTAAAGTGAACTACTGTAGTAAAGAGTTGTAACATAAAAGTTTTATGTACTAGAGAAAGACAATTAGAGAAAGAGGGAGTGACAGTCAGTTTCTTCACGAAAAAGAGAGAGAGAGAGAGAGAGAGAGAGAGAGAGAGAGAGAGAGAGAGAGAGAGAGAGAGAGAGAGAGAGAGAGAGAGAGAGA
>MU204241.1:742056-757056 GCA_017309775.1 Paedocypris sp. Pulau Singkep
TGCGTGTGTGTGTGTGAGAGAGAGAGAGAGAGAGAGAGAGAGAGAGGGAGATAAAGTGGGAGTGAGTGAGGATTAGAAAAAGAGGAGTGACAGTTTTAAGACAAAAAAAAACAGAAACAGAGAAATACAGACAGAGAGAGAAAGAGAGAAAGAGAGAGAGAGAGAGAGAGAATGAGAGAACGACAGACTTTGGGAAAGACTTGAGAGAGAAAATGGGAAAGTAAATGTGTGTGTATGATACTTATGTGCTTTCGTCTTTGGATAAATTGATGGATAGTTGCGATTAGCTACTAGATGGATAGAAAAGAAAAATGTTAAATAAATGATGTATTATTAAATATACAAATAATACAATGATCTTTAAATAAATACAAACTAATAATTTATTTATTTCTCTAGTTGGGCAGCAAGTGTATTTTTTTTTGTATTCATTTAAAAATCGTTTTCTTGTACCTTTTTTGTGAAGAATTTTGATAAATCAAGTTTAAAATATTCACTTGTCAGTGGTCTCTGCCAAAAGGCCAGGAGCCAAATATTTCATCTTGTATCATTCTCTGCTAGTTTGGTCTACAATATTACTATCTTTAACTTCAGTACATTTTCAGATTTATTTGTTAAAACTATCTTTCTAAACTTTCTTTCCCCACTGGAAAGGACCATCAGTTCCCTGACTAACCAGAACAGTTTGGTTCTTATGGCTTAAATGGCATGGCGTCCTGATGAATCCCAGTTCTTGGTAAACTCTGACAGGGCTGTTCTTTGTCGTCTGTCTTGGTCATTATTCTTAAGGAAGGCACAACTAGGCCAGACGAGGGTCTGATTCAGGGACCACAGCATCATTTCAGCTATTGCAGACCTCATACCAGGACCTTCAACTGGCACTAAGTCAGAGTACTGTTGAGTCAGTAGTGGCAGATCATCCTCAACTGTATTTAATTCCACATTAGAGGAGATCCTACTTCACGTGGATTCATTCCATAGTTTGGGGTCTAATAAAGTGCGTCTATGAACATCGTTTTGTTCTTGAAGGATTGGCCAAACTAGAGAATGGACGGATCTTGACTGTTTTGATGTGATTAATGAAACACTAATCTCAGGCATAACTCTCAAATCTGAAGAAGAATGACAAATAATTGTATTATATTTTTTACAAAGCAAAATAAATGCATTTATTGTAAAGCAGAAATAGGATACAGCAGACTGCAGAGCAGAGAAGCGGACGACTGCTGAGATTTACCAAGTGAGGAGCGACAGAGACTCAGAGTGCGATTCAACACAGGTGCTTCCTCTTCCTCACAACAAAATACATCTCGCAGCTGATCGTCAATAGCGTGGCTTCCTTTGCTTCCACTTTACCAAGCTGCAGCCATTTATAGAAACTCCACTGACCTTATATGTAGATACATTCTACCCCTTCAACTAATCCAGCATAAAATGCAAAACACATTCTTTCTCCATTCCAAAAACATTTTTGCTATTACTCCTACGATTTGTTAGAATGCGAATAAAGTAGTGCCATTTTAGCTTCTTATAGTTTCTGCAGTGAGGAAAAACTTGAACAATTGACTACACAAAATGTAAAAAAATCTCTGAATGATTCCTTCTATTTAAAAAAAATACTGAAATGAAGATGTAAAAACTGTTTCTGTTACATTTAGAAGTTGCTGTGAAAACAAAGTTCTGAATGAATTAACCTGATTTACTTTAACCTCTAGGCGAAATGAAGCTTTATTTTTCCCTTGTTAATTGTTTTGCCATCATATTTTATTGCAAATTACAATAGCATGTGAATAAGTCTACAGTGTATATTATCTAATAATCATAAATTGTCTATAAAAACATTTAATTCAATCAAGTAGATTTTTCAAAAACACATCTTTCTCAAACCATGTTCTCAGAAGTTACCCAACACAGCTAGCAAGAACTGTACAAAAATAACATGGATATATAAACCTCAGCACATCCAGTGCAGCCCTTACTTGTACAATAATGAGTGCGCCGTGTGCTAATGTGACTCAGGCGATACTGAGGCAGAGCCTGGGCTCTTTCCTGTTCAGCTCTGGCTGAGCCTCCAGGGATGCCAAGCAATCACAATCAGGAAAAATGGATCTGTCCTTCCTTCAGTGGCACTCGTGGGACTGTCATCCACTCATTGAGCTTTAATCTCTCATCTGGAGGCAATTTAGCCCCATTTACATTGCCACAACTGGGTTTACTGTAATAAGAGGCACAATTATACATGCTTGGACAATTCCGAGGGAGTTTGTGCAGGGATGTTTTTGACCAAATATTGTTTGTGTTGTCTTGCAAGATTCTGTCAGCAGAGCTTTAAAAACATGTTCAAATGGTTGCCAAAGGATCATTTTAGGAATGATATGCTATATGAATCCTTACTGGATAGTTGCATTGAGATTTTGAACAAATCCAGACATGAAAAAAAAACCACAGACTTTTCAGTCGTTGTTGATTTTTGACATTCGGTTTCCAGCCCAGTCAATATTGCATGCAGCTTTAAGAAAATTAAGTTGTTTAATTATCACTAATTTTCAAGGGATGACTTCAGAACTAAATGATTTAGCCTTTTTTATAAGTAATGTTAAAGTAATGTATAATGTTAATGTTAAAGTAAAAAAAAGTGAGTTTGCCAGTATTTATCTTATTAGACATATAGGGACATTATGTTTTGTATGTTAGTAAATGGATGGATCTAACTTACAGATAAGTAATAGATAAGATATACATTCAAATGTGTGTGTGTGTGTGTGTGTGTGTGTGTGTGTGTGTGCACAATATTAATTATTCAAATATTTCTTGTTTTTTTTTTATATTCTTTATGCAAATGTCATGCCAATGAACAAGTGTATTCCAGCTCCAGAATGACATATGTAGTATCTATATTAAGCTGTAATTTTCAGAGAACGTTCCCATAGACTTCAGGTCTCTTTTTTAGTTTACCCAGACTCTTCCTGTTGAGGAAAGCAAGCCCTCTCCCACACTGTCTCATCAAATAAAAAAGACAATCTCTGACCAAGGATGCTGGGATATTCTTTCTGTTTGACTTTAGGTCATCATGGGGATTATTCTGTAAGAAATAGATGATACTGGTGCGACAAATATGTTGTTCCTGAAACATATGAACAACCTTTCATTGTTCTAAACTTTGATGAGTCTTCGACGCATCAGCAAAACTGTCAATTAAAGCCTGTCAGATTAGGTCACAGTCTATATTCCTTAGTACTATAATAATAATGATGATGATGATGATAAAAATACAACAACTGTGAAAGAGGCAAACTGATTAGTGAAATGTTTGGTTAGCATGGTAGCTTTGTTATTTTATGCGTGCAGCTTCATCTTCTTCATGAATAATCAACATCTTCAATAAACATCATGTGACCACAGGGAGAATGTGAACTTGGTCCATCATTAGTTGACGCAGTGGTTGACATCAGTGCTGGACACAACTGTATTGAGAGACCCATTCTCAGCTTAGAATGTTTAAAGTGTTATCTTTTAGAATTTGCGCATGGACATTATGGGTCGGTTTCTGAGTGACATTAGTGTCTTGCTCACTATTTCCCACCATGGACCACAACTGCCTCAGCCAACTAGACAGTATCCAATCGAAACACTGTCTGCCTACTACTGATCAAAATCTAAACATAAGGACAATTTTTAAACATTTTTTTATTTACGGTATTTATTTTCACCCTTCTTTCTGTTTCCTTTTAGAGCTCACCTGCTGTGGAAGTAAATGGCACAGCGAAAGGTAAGCTGTCCGTCCGTCTGACTCATTATGTGCATTGACATTTCAACTTGCCAAAGTTGCCCAAACGTTCCCGCAATTTCAGCAGTTTCCATTTTCATTGGCTGTTTCAGTAATGCTGTTTCAAGAAGTGTGGGGCAAGAGCTTCTGCCGTACCATTGAGCGGTTGGTAGAGGTGGTTCAGGAATATCCTGGAGAAGTGGAGCACATCTACAGTCCTGCGTGTGTGCCACTGGTCCGCTGTGCCGGCTGCTGTGGAGATGAGAACCTGGAGTGTCACCCCACACTCACATCCAACATCACCATGCAGGTACGTTTCGCAAAATTGTAGCTTGAAGCCTTCTAGATCAGTAAAGCACACAACACTAAAGTTCATCAGCTCCGATGTCTGTGTCTTTAAGAGCGGCTCTACCTAGAAAGAGAAGCGTTCTGCCTTTTTTTATCAGTCGTTTGTAAACGTTTGTTTCTATCTCTCTCTCTCTCTCTCTCTGTCTCTCTATCTCTCTGTGTCTCTCTCAATCTCTCTCTCTGTCTGTCTCTCATTTTTTGAATAAATGCCAGGGCTACTACTTTTAAAAAACATACTGTATTAAAAATGGCAGATGCTTATCCAAGTTACGCCCTGCATCTAATTTCTTTAAATAAAGTTACAATACAGATTTTCTGATGTCCACCCCTCCACAATACCGTGATATAATGACGATACCGTCTCAACACTAGATAATATCGTGATATACATGTTCACTCCTAGTCAGGGTTCCAATGATTACTACTTCCAAATCTCCTTCCTCCTTCCATTCCCATCACTCTGAGTTTCTGCATCCGTTGACTTCCTGTCCATTGCATTTTATTCCCAAATATCTATAAAAAGCCTCTTCCGCGTCTCCATTGCCTTGTATCCCCTCTACGCACTAGACTCACTCCCAGTTGCTCTCCTGTTTTATTCTTTCATGCTTAACTTCCATTTTTATGTTGAGTTTTCCCTCCCTTCCATGTCCACTGATTCCTTTTACTCCCTCTGTTGGATCTTTTTTTGCTGTTAAATTACTGTTTCTGCTGTTAGAGCTACCCACTTTCCTGCTGTTCGTTTCAAAATCTTTCCAAAAATCAATTTATTCATCCATCCATCCAAGCCAACATCAGCAATTCTGGATTGGTGGCCACACATTCTAACAACTTGTAAAAAAAATAATCTACAAACATAAAGAGGGTTTTGTGTGTGTGATAAAAACGTGATGTTGACATATTGTGATTCACTTTCAGTTATTAAAGCTTAAACCAGCTGAACAAGACCAGGAGTATGTGAAGATGACGTTTGTGGAGCACAAAGCCTGTGAATGTAGGTAAGGAAAGATCTGACCATCTTATGTTGTGAATGAAGTGTGTGATTAAAGTATTACATAGTATAATGAATCTTAACAAAAAGCAAAAAAGTTTTTATTTCTTTGTTTAATGTATTTTCTCTCTTTCTTTTTATTTTTTGGCAAGACTAAGAAAAGCTACAATGCACCAGGAAAGGTATTGATTTGCTCTACTCTCACACAATTACGCTTTTTCAGATTAAGTGATTTTTTTTTCACATTTTCGCAGGTGGAAACCAAGAGGAAGAGGAAGAAGAAGGAAAGAGAAGCAGAAGGGTAAAGACTGTGACAGGCAAGTTCAGTGAGAGTGAGACAGCGTACTTTAACCAATTACAATGAACGATTAAGCAAATTAAAAAAAAAAAAAAAAACAAGCAAAGTCTTTAACTACGTACCTCTAGTTTTTCCCAAAAACAAGTGTGTGACATTTGGCTTTCTTCAGGTGTCAGCAGCCTCCTCGTAGGTAGAAGCCGTGGTGTGAGCTATTCCGCCGCCTTGCCTGTGACGTCCACCATCATCTTCACTCGCCCGTGGATCTTGTCACGGCTCCAGACGCGAGGCTGTTTGTCGATGGGACTCATCCAGCACCCGGGCATCTATAATAGAAACACCTGTTTCTTAAGAACTGACAAGAGGGCAAACCCTGAGCCTACCTGGCCTAAACACCAAAAGACTTCTATTTTGTAATGAGCTGTAAATGAACTAGACTTAGCTCTGGTTTCACTTCCTGTCTCTCCACATTTACGTTCCATATTTATTAAAATGCAGTAAACATGCAAGATAGTTAAAAATTATATATTATATACATTTTTCCTGACATCAAACTTCTTACAATTTTATAGTTTTTTGTTACTGCTATGGGAATGTTCGTGTTTTTCCTCTAGGTTTTTCTCTTCAATGAAGTGGATTGAAAGGCTGCCCTCTAGTGGCAATAAGGAATTCTACGTTTTCTTTAATGTTGATGTATGCGATGTTGTCATTGGTTATTTGAGAAAGGAATAGACATGAGATGTGCTTAGGACCGTGTTCTAAGATCTGAGACAAGCATTCGAGGTTTAAGTGAATGTTGGTGAAGTTATTTTTTTTATATACATTTATTGTAAGTACAATGACTAAATTTAACACAAGTTCTACTAAATCTTTATAGTGCCATAAATGAACCAAAGTGAAAAAATGTGCATTTAACTGAACATAAGACCCGATCACAAATTTATTTTTTACACTGTGGGTTTTTTCACAATGTATATTTTAAAATTTTAAATATTTATTATAACTACTACATGATAAGAGTGACTTTTGGATTATCATTAAAGTATTTTGTCAAACATCTATATTTGAGCATTTCTATACATATTATTATATTGAAATTAAGCATTCAACCCATTCGGTGAAGTTACACACACAGCAGCTTTGAGCCATGGTGGACAAGAAGCATGTTGGTTTTAGTGTCTTGCCCAAGGTCACTCAGTTCCAAACTGTCTCCTTCTGCTGGACCACATTTTTTACACTTGTTCTTTTTGTTTGTACAATATGTCCCAAATGAACATTACATCCAATACATTTGATGTAGTTCATAGTTGTTACCACATGATGGCCTATTGCATAATAGATAAATATAGTTAGTACAGAATTGAAAATGAAAAGTAGTGCAACCCTTTCTGCAACCTACCTCACATGATATTATTTTCTATGCATGATCATTTGCATTTGCAAAAATAAACAACCCAACCAACAAACAAATTAATAAACTAAATGATCAATAATTAAAAATTATGGAATTGCCCATATAAACAATATAGTGGTGTGCCACTAGTAGAAACTATTAAGTGCACATTATTTATCATGCAAATACAATTTATAAGAGAATTAAAAGTAAATGTCATAGTTATTATTTATATTGATCTATTCCTAATAAGGTACATGTTATTAGGTGAAGTACAGGGTTCTGCGGGGTAATTTCCAAAATATATAAATGGTCTCTTGAAGCTGACGCCATTCTCTCCAGCAAATGCAGATGCGTGTCTGCTGCATCGTGCATCTGCGCAGGCGCAGCTCCAGAGCTCGAGGCGCGCTGTGTGCGTAGACGGAAAAATGGCAATGGATAATTTCATTTTTGCTCAGTGCATCCTTTATTTTCTAGCTTTTGTTTTTGGTTTTATTACCGTGATACCGCTGTCGGAAAACACGGAGGATTTCCGTGGAAAATGCCTGCTTTTTACTCGAGGTATGTGGCAAAATGAGAACATCACGGTGTCCAAGCAGCGCTTCATCATTGAGGAGTGGGGACCGCAGTCATCCTGCAGCTTCATCACCGCTGTCGGCATCGCGTCTCTCGTTCTGTCCGCCGTACAAGCCTGGAGGCTCCTGTTCTTCATCTGTAAAGGCCACGACGAGTGAGTTAACGCGGGTTAAACTGTTAACTCTCACTAGTTATAACCGACCGGGAACGGAGCGATGATGCTGTAGGATGCTGAGAGCATCACAATGCAGGAGTCAGTAACTGTATCTTCAGCACAATCTGATGAAGCTTTTTAATTAAAAATGCTGGAGAATCAGATACATGTTCTACAAAAAAAGAAAGTGCATGCTTGATAGATAGATAGATAGATAGATAGATAGATAGATAGATAGATAGATAGATAGATAGATAGATAGATAGATAGATAGATAGATAGATAGATAGATAGATAGATAGATAGATAGATAGATAGATAGATAGATAGATAGATAGATAGAGATAGATAGATAGATAGATAGAGATAGATAGATAGATAGATAGATAGATAGATATAGATAGATAGATAGATAGATAGATAGATAGATAGATAGATAGATAGATAGATATAGATAGATAGATAGATAGATAGAGAAAACATTTAGTAAACTTTAGTAAGCACAATATTGAAAGTAATTGATGGATTGTGACATTCAATTTAATTCAAATTAATTTATTTTAAATCAACAAAGTAGTAGTTTTTTTTCTCATTTTATAAATGTGATGGTTTTGCAATTTAGGACTTAATATATATGAAAGAGTAAAAAATGTGGATTGATACATGCAAAATTTAAAATATGAATAAGACTAAGTGAGACACCGGTTTTCTTCATTTTTTTTTCCATTCTGTTTTACAGTTCCATCTTCAACACTTTCCTAAACCTGCTCATTAGTATATTGGTGGTCTTTGCTGTGTTCCTGTCCAGCACAATAGTTAGCGTGGGCTTCAACCTATGGTGTGATGCCATCACTGAAGGAGGCAGTATGCCCAGCAGGTGAGCACGGGTCCAATGTTTAGATGTAAATTGAAACACGTCTCCATCATGTCTAACACCATTTTATCTCTTTATCTCTAGCTGTGAGGACCTTCAAGACACTGATCTCGAACTAGGTCTAGACAACTCTGCCTTTTATGACCAGTTTGCTATTGCACAGGTTTGTCTTTTGTTGACAATTTCAAAACATTTCTGACATTTCTAAATACTACAGAATGTTCATAATAGTAACTCACAGTAGTTGATTGAACAACTCTCAAGTTTGTATTTAATAAAACATCTTGAATACTTGTGTAACTGTTAAGGGAACGCAATGTTGTATCAGTTAATGATACTAGTGATCCAGTCCACATCTAGTTCTACTTTGTGGATTAGTAGTTCAATCAAAAGGACACGATGCCTTTCCTGTCTGATTTTGATCAGACCTGTGAAATCAAGCTCGAAAGACTTCATTGGTTGTAAAACCATCGTAGGCCAAGTGTAACCAAAAAGGTCCAAAGGCCAAAAAAACAGCACAAACAATCTCAACATTTATATTGAAACTGATGAAAACAACCATTGGTTAGCTTCTGCAAGAAGCCCACACTGAACGTGCTGCAGATTCCAATGCAGTTTTCAAGATGTTGTAACTAAATTTGAGAAGTTTGATCAGCTTCAGAATGCTAACGTGGTTGGTCAGCAAAGACCAGGCTTAAGGTCAGCGATGCCTTCAGAAAAGTTCAGACTCACAAATGCTATCCACCCAGTTGCATTACCTACAACAAAACGTTAATGGAACTTGTTGAAAGTGAAGAATGATTTCTTACTGAATCATTTATAACATTCATGTTGATATTCAGAGGGTAAACTGTGAAGACTTGTGTATTTCCAGTTCGGGCTGTGGGCAGCATGGCTGACTTGGCTTGGGATCACGGTTATGGCTTTCCTGAAGGTCTACCACAACTACCGTCAAGAAGATCTGGTCGACAGCTTGATCCACGAGAAAGAATTCCTACTTGGACACGCATCCCGCCGGTGCTCAGATGTGTTTGATGAGAAAAGCGGAATGATATAATTTTTTAAACACAAAAGCTAAATATTCCCGAATCATCAAAAAAAAACTCGGAAACTGCCAAAACAAATTGTTACATTTTTGTTATTTTTGCATTTATTCCAAATAACTTTTATACCGAGCCTAAAACTAACCAAACAAGCTAACTGACAAAATCCAAAATTCTGTGGCATATTTAACATGATATATATATATTCTGAATCTCTTGTGACTTACAATCAACGTGTTATAGGTCAGTCGCTGTATGTTTTTAAGCATCCGGGCATCTTCAGTTGTGTTCTTTGTATCGTCGATTACACCGACATTAAATGGACTTGAGCTGGACTTAGTAAACACACTGTATAGCTCAGGAAGTTCCAATGAATTTAGTGTTAAACAACTTTCCCGTCTGTGATCAATGTCTAATATATTCTCAAGCACTTTATTCGTTTACACTTCCACCTAGAATTTAGACATTATGTGATGTGTTGGTATTCAAAGTATTCCTTTTAGAAACAAGCTTGCATGCTAACCTAAAGCATCAACTTTGAAAAGGATTAAACAACTACGTTTAATTCATCTCAGCGGTGCAATTGTAGACGTTGCTTTCAGAAATGACTACATAAAAATGAAATATGCATGATTAGGAATGGTTAATTGATTAATGTTTTTATTTATTGTTTTTTTTTGTTTGTTTACTTTAGATAAAATGTCATGTTTAAAGTTATTCCACATAATCTGCTCAGTATAGTTCACTATGTTTTAAATATGCTTTCTGAAATGAATTGTACATGCATTCAATAAACAATATATTAATATACAGAATAATAAAAATAAATATATATTTACTACATACATAACATTTTTTATGTTAAAGTCTAGTATGTTATCATTAATTCAGTGTCTGTAAAACACTCAGGACCTCAAGTATAAAACATTATGCATAAACGTTCTGTGCATTGTTTTTATTTGTGTGAGTTCATGTTATTATTATAAGCACATTGTCAATAATAAAAGAGCATGTGTTCTATGAAAATAAAAAATAAAATTTACAGAAGTTTCATCTACAGTGTCATTTACACGACAATAAAATAATAAATACTGTAGATTCAGAAGAAAAATCAGTTGAAAAAAAAAAAAAGCAAGCAAACAAACAAAAACCATGGATAGAATTATTTGCTTCTGTATTTTTTTCCACAACGCAGATGTTATTGCACAACAGCTAGATGAGCAGTGGGGAAAAACTGATATCTGACAAAGAATGGAAGATTTAAACTGGGCATGTTCTGAGATTTACATAGCAGCAAAAAAGTAAAAAAGCCAAAAACAACAAAAGGCAAATCTAACATTCACTTCCTCATACTGCAGATCAAGCAAGATAAGCAGACACGACCCTATTCGGAGTAAATGTATACAACTTCATGTCACAGATATTAGACTGTTTGTTGTAAATGAGGTAAACTGAACAACACTACTTTATCAGTTTACATTGGTTTTATCATTCCGTAACTCACTGTTGGGTGATTGTTTTGCTATTGCTTTGTAAGTCATCTGAATTCCCTTAAAACAGGCACAGAAAGTATTAAAAAGTGCTTATAAAGATCAGTGATAGTTACACACATTAAATAACTGTACATCTACATAAAACATGAACATAGCCCTAAAGAAATCCCTTTTGTGACATTGAGCTTTCTCACAGTGATTTGTCACAGCATATAAATTATACAATTTTTGTAGCAAATTCGTTTTTATCTTACTTTCATTTAAAGGGGAATTAATAGAACCTGAAAGCTTTATTACACGGTGTAACAATCTAATACTAAGCTTTTAACACCAAAAACTAAAAGCTAAGCACTAAAGAGCTTTTGACAAATGAGCTGAACTAGACATTGTTTCTATTAGAAAAGATAAAAATAGCTGCAAGCCAATTGAGGCATTCAAGCCTTTGATAATAAGCCAATCAAATTCAAAGGAAATTCACACTGGCATCAAGGAGGTTGAAAAAAAAACCAGAACAATAATATACATACTCTAAATAAATGCTAACACGACATCTGTGACATTGTGTCTGTAGTGTGAACAATCCTTCCTTATTTATAGGTCTGATAAATGCACATATGCACTTGGAACTGTATTAGAAATAGCACTTGCATTCCACGGATAAATATTACACGCACAAAAAACGAGTGAAAAAAATGTGCAATATGCTATTGTGATGAACAGATTCTGGTTTCGCACATTCAGAACATTATGTGGAGTGTTTTCTGGGAGTTATTAGGATTTCTGTATAAGATTTGAAGTCAATTATTAAACAAATCAAACAATAAAGCCCTTGTTACTGTGTGACGCTGTGCTTGTAGAAATAACCAGTTTGAACAACAAAATGTGATTAAACAAGAAGCATGGACAGCAACGGCATGCTAAACTGACGCTCATGCCAATCGTGTACCGTACATACGCACACATGACAGCCGTCTCCATGCTTTTATTCTGCTCGAGAGCGCATGCGACACGCCAATCGCTTCCTGCCATAAAACTGCTCCGATCGTGAAAGTGTTGAGATTCATGACTTCATCTCAAACTGCTCTCGGGGGATTTGTGTCTTGTAGGTGTAACAGGTCAAAACCTTCCACTAATGGACTTCTGATCTAATACAGTTTGTAAGTAAATGTAAATGTTACCTGAAACGTGTCCAGGACGCATTCTTGTTTCTGAAAATAACCTAAGCTCACTGAAATAAATGATTTTTTTGTACAAGTTATCCCCTTTGGGCTGTCCAACTTTGCCCCCTGTGGTCAGTTCATGTCATTGCATGGTTAGCCAGATCCAGCAGGCCCAAACAATCTGTTTGAAATGCAGAAGGTGAACAGCCAGTGCTGTCCTGAGCTCCTCGCAGGAACGCTGGGGTCTTCTGCGGTCTGTGCAGAACAGTGCTAATCCCAGGACGGACAACAGCAGGAACAGGCACGTGAGCAGGGCCAGGTGCAGTCGGCTTTGGGGGTTGTCGTACACTAGAATATAGCAGAGTTGCCGTGAAAAATAGACACACGTGAACCGATATCATGGACTTCTAATGCTTATTCAACTTATCCTGACCTCTTGCTATTCTGCGTCCAAATTACAACTCTAATGAATCAAAGTATCAAAGGCCTGTGGGGCGAACATAACCCGGCTCATGACATCCTTTTATTTAGAGCTGTTATTATGAGTTATTAGTTATTTATTATATAAATGGCCTGGCAATATGATATATGACACACAAACTACAGATCTCACAATGCAGTGCATTAGCTGCCATGCCTTGTAAATGCCAATTTGTAACATTTAGCTAAAGCACATTTTATCTCCTTGAACTTCCTACAGCATGACCTAGCTTCATTTTGATAGAATGTAATTCTAAAAGAAAAAAAAAAAGGAAAAAAAAGTATTATTCTGGAATGATATTTCTGTCTTTTTAATCCATATTTCCATAACACAGTTTTAGTGTGTTTTAATGTTTAACCTATTCGAAACCTGATTTAAGGGGTGGTTTGAATTTTCCAGAAAAAAATATTCCCCGATCCAGAAAAAACGCTGTAAGTGTAAATGCATAGAAGTACAGTAAAAGTGCTTTTTACCACTGAGGGACTAATAAAGGTTCAATTATTATTATTATTATTATTATTATTATTATTATTATTATTTATTACAGTTGTGCCAACTTCAGTGGCAAGCAGGACTGGACTTAAAAAAATCATCACTTCCAAATAAATAGAAATAAATAAAGTTATTATACGAGAGAACCAAATTACAAAAAAACATTTCAAGAAGAAGTAAACAGCTTCATGGGAAGAATAACAATTTCGTCGAGTCCATGTTTAAATCCAAGACCACAGCTGAAGATTTTCAGTTTAGCTAAAAAATGAACATTATATGCAACCTCTTGAAACCAATATGTCCATCATTCACGCATCAGTCATGCATCAATCACTCATCAGTCATGTATCAGTCATGCATCATTCACACATCAGTCATGTATCAGTCACGCATCAGTCACACAACAGTCATGCATCAGTCACTCATCATTCACACATCAGTCATGTATCAGTCATGTATCATTCACACATCAGTCATGTATCAGTCATGCATCATTCACACATCAATCACTCATCAGTCATGTATCAGTTATGCATCAGTCAAGTATAGGTCATGCATCAGTCACACATCAGTCACGCATCAGTCATGTATCAGCCATGCACTTATTTGTTCCACCACACCAGGTAGTCGATACATTCACTCACCTCCTAAACAGTCATAGTGTGGAATGTCTGAAAACCCAACACAATAACACGCTTTAGTTCAATCAGATCAGTAAAAGTCTCTTCATTTACACAAAACAGACACAAAGCAGACCTGATTTGGCACCAGCTCATAAAAAGAGACTAATCCAGGCCTTCATTACCGTAACAGGCTTTTTGGCTCGGAATGCACGCGGCCTGATGTGTGTGCGTACATTACCGGGAAAGTAAATCACGCTGAGGTGTTTGTGGATCTCAGCGGGTAGAAATCTTTTAGTTTGACTGTAAGCAGTTATGGTTCACCTTATTTGCCTTGATCTCACCAGCTTATTTACTGGTGAGATCCAGTTTAGCACACGCCTCAGTGACAGTGGAGAGGACTGAGGAAGGTGTTTCGCCCTCTCACCGTGAACAGTGATCTCCGGATCGCGAAAACGAACGCGTCTCTCAGTTTTCCGCCTGCGGGACAATTCACACTCTGGTTTTTTCAGGATGGAAGTGGGAGGCTTTTCACTAATGACCTGAAACAAAATTAGACAAATCAATGGCTTTTGCTGTGCAATATCATCAATACTGTGGTTAAAAAATGACCCCGCACTGCGGTTTTACCTTGATTTTACTAGTTTCCGGTTGTAAATATGGCTGTTTTCGGTGTCGTATCTCTGAGTGTCTGTTCTTATGGCTGTGATAAATTCCACTGAGAGCGTCACTGAATGACTCTGTGGCGGAAAAGCTTTTGGAAATAGTCGACACACACTCTCCCAAAGAATCTGAAGAGAGTAAAAGTGCATCAGTGGTTAAAAGCATCAAGATAAAACAAAGACGTAACAAAGACTATTCAGATAAATGAGACAGAATCAGGTATGCTTTCCAATGTAGCTTAGCTGCTGAGCTAAAGCAATTCTAAGACCTAAAGACCTTTTTCGTCTTTTTTCAGTAGCTCCAAATCAAACAAATAGCAAAGAACAAAAAAGCACGGAAGATCGTGACACTTTGAAACTTTTCAGATTTGACCACGTAGAAAACATTGTAGTAAATCATCATTGCAAAAGCATCAATCTGTTCATGTTGTCTACTACTGGACACTTTGACTCCTCGTACCTGTATATTCCCGTTTGCCGATCTCAGCATAGACTGTGGCGAGCAGCTCCAGACTCCTGGCAGTGATGGGGTGGTCGTTACCAAAAGCCCGCTGGTGGATTTTTGTGGCCTAAAAATAGACAGTATTTTTCTTAAATGTATCCACTTTGAAAACATGTTTTTTTTTTAGCTTGTATATAAAAGACAATGCACATA
>MU204241.1:762056-792268 GCA_017309775.1 Paedocypris sp. Pulau Singkep
AGATTAAACTGTATTTAATTAATTAAATGTGGAACTTGAAAAATTTGTAAAAAATTACAAATTTGACGAATAAAGAATTTGTTTCCAGTGACAAAAGGCAACAATGTTACAAGGAAAATGAATATTATGGCGCTGGAATTGTTTCTCAAAATACATGTAAACACACGCAACAATGTAAAGATTCTCAAAAATTGTTTGTCAACATGCGTTATGGCACACTGAGTACGTTCTAATCATGTTCATTTCGACGTATATCAAATGTCAATGCAACTGTAGCCCTGAAGACTGACACACGCCCTGGATTGACAGATAACCAATCACAGAGCAGGACACACATTAACACTTTCACTCAATGATAAATTTCCAGACTCCAAATCTCATTAACATGTTTTTAGAGATTGTGTGGTTTAAGATGTAGGTTTGTAGATTCATATATGTGTAATGCTGAAGGAATGCTTTAGGTGAGTGGATTTATGATTTTAAATTATTATGTTCTTGGGCCTGTATGATTGATGTGAATACTAAACTTCCTGTGCCTCGGCCTATCTTAGTCTGCTGACAGTTAAGACTCTTTGGCCTTCAAGCTCTCAGAGACCCAAAAAAAAACACCCCACACATAAATATGCGGAGAAGTGCAAACTCTATAATATATACACTATACTGTAGTGCTGGCAGAAAATGTCTCATGGCAGGTCTCCCAAAAATATTTTCAGATTCCAGCAGGAAACAATTGAGTTGACTGAGCAAACACCTTGTCAATCAGAAAACTATTTGTGGAGCATGTGAAGCTAATAATAGTAAAACTGAACTCTGCTCTGCATTCTAACGTTTTATAATGTAAACCTATTGCAATCAACTAAAGATTTCTTTGACTCTCACCATGTTCTGAATACTCAAGATCAGAATTACTATTCTGAAGTATTATTCCTCCGATTGACCTAAAATTATGACCTTGGATTCTTTGCTGGTAGTGAAACTCATGCCTTTACATTCAAAAAGTCCTACACATTTCTACTATTTTATTAATTTGTGTATTTTATATATAATTAAATTTATGTTTAATTACTACTTTGATGTCTTACTACAGTTAATGTCAATCAGATAATCTCTGGCAAAAAAATGTGTATTTTCTGGAAGCTTCTTAAAATCTGAGATCTGCAGTAAAGTAATTCTAAAAATAATCCCAGCAGTGATCTGAAGAAGTACAAAGTGCTCATGAATTATTTCTTGCTGGATTGTAGCCATGGCAGGTTTGAGTTCCTATGATTAGTGTATAGTGGTGACGCTATCCCTCAAGAATGTGTGTGTGTGTGTGTGTGTGTGTGTGTGTGTGTGTGTGTGCAAATATGAAAAGTATATATGGGTAGTCTGTATTTAAAGACACATATTGCATGAATGTTTATTTTCGGTCAAGATAATTGTAATTGTACCTTCCATATGTAGATCAAATTCAACCATAAGGTATTAAACATTTTCAACTATTTGTAGTAATAGTCATTTTAATTTTAATTTTAAAGAGGCTGCAATCATCTATATTTGGCACATCATTGTGCTATTGATCAATCCAATTACATAAATGATAAAAGAAAAACATCATTATACGTGTTTGATTTAATCCCAATGCTATGCACATACATTTAAGTAGCTTTGTTCAATTAAAAGATAACATCTTAAGTACATCAGAAGATTAAATCTTCACAATTCAACACCGAATTAGAAATTCTGGCAAGTCGGCACCAGTATTTACTAGTAAACTGACTCAGATGAAAAAACCAGTTCCTGCTTGTAATTAGGTTTAATTTGGAAAAGAGGTCATGAATGATCTTGGCTAATGGTTTGGGTCAAGCGGAGCGACCTGTTGAGTTAAATCTAATGGTTTTTCACTTTCTAAATTGAAGAGCAGTGGACTAAGGGTACGAATGTGTGTCATGTGACGCTGTTATCGGTGGTCTGTGGATAAATAATGACAGTGGGATGCGTTCTGGGCCAGTGCAGGTTAATTAGCTGTGATGCTCTTACCGCTACATACGATAAGTCCCTTTAAATCCTCTTGGAAAAAGACTGACACAAGAACCTCCAGCTATAATGGTCATCCGTGACTGCACAGTGCTTTTGTAATCATGTACAGTATAATGGATCTCGCTTGTTTAAGGGGTTCCTAATAAATATTTTTTCAAAAGGATACAGTTCTTCTCATCAATGTATAGCTCGGCAATCTAAAAGAGAAAGAAACAAGAAGATTGGTTTAAATTTCGAAACACAAAAATGTATAGAACAAAACTGTATAAAAAGTCAGCTGATGACGATCAGACCTTTTTTAATTCCATTTGTTTACATTGAGAGCAAAGAGTAATATTGCTGTTTGACAACCTGACTTTCAAAGTGAAATCGTGATTCTCATTTTATCCAGAATTGTGCAGCTCTACTATCTATCTATCTATCTATCTATCTATCTATCTATCTATCTATCTATCTATCTATCTATCTATCTATCTATCTATCTATCTATCTATCTATCTATCTATCCATTCATCCATCCATCCATCCATCCATCCATCTGCCTGCATGTCTGTTCATCTCTTTGCATGTCAGACGGTTCATCCATCCATCGAGCCAACCATTCATTAATCAAACTAGGTCTAAAATATTGAATTGTGGTTATAAAGTCTTTCTGTCTGATTGTCATACTCTATATGCTCATAATGTTCGAAATTAAGACACAAACGTGACTCAAAAGAAAAAGTCTTTGTCCTACTTTATAGCTTCGCTTTTTATACCAAATAAAAATTTGTGACCAAATAAATATATCCCCATTTCATCCCCACTGAATACAATTTTTTTTTAGCAACCCTCAATGGCCTGCAACCCTCATAGCCCACATTCCACTTCCCTTGTGTAAGAGGCACTGTTTATATGCTGGACTTTCTCCAGAACAAATTCAACAGTGAAACCAAGAGTCAGTAATCTGGAGTGAGAGTGTTAATCACATGCACTGTCATCACAACGCATGGGTGATGTCAAAATATATTCACATATAAGGCCTCCAAGAGATAAACAGAACCAATCCAAGGGAAATATATTTAGCATTTAGACACTTTGAAAAGCAAGTTCATGTAAATCACCTGCTGTGCTTTTCCTTAACCCTGTAAGACCCAAATATAGAAAAAAAATGGAAAAAAAATGTTTTGACCTCACTGATATTGTTTTAGGGGGCCTCTGATGTAGAAAGTAATGACATTACGTTATGACAAAGTAGATAAGTAATGACATTTTTTATATTTTGGTAAGGTTTTAAGAAATTGTTGTAATTGTACAACATTGGGCCTATGTGGAAGCAGAATTTCTGCATTTGTCGTCACTTTGTCTGAACAGGTATTTGAAATTTAAGCATAAACTGGCTGGGTTCATTGCAGATAATACATCTACACAACAATCTTATATTTTACAGTAATTTATTCATGCACAATGTCAATGATAATCTTGAAAACAGTTTTGTTTTTCAGATCAAATGTGTTTTGCGTTGTTGTTCATCACTGCTGCAAAAGCCATTTGCCAGTATAAAATATGCATTGACTGAGGCGGACTGGTTTTAGGTCAGTGTGCCATCATTAACAACAACCCATACGCATGACTCCGATTCAGCATTGAGTGTGTGTGTGTGTGTGTGTGTGTGTGTGTGTGTGTGTGTGTGTGTGTGTGTGTGTGTGCACTGTATGTGCGTGCATGTTTATTTCTCGCAATACCTAGAGCAGACAACCATCTCAGACGCCAGATCCATTAAAAGATGTTAACCCCACAAACATCCAGCCATCCTGCAGACATGGCTCACCTGATGCAGGCAGTTGGGGAGCGAGTGGAAGCTCTGCACGTGTGTCAGTCCACAGAGGCAGCTCAGGAAGCAGTGCAGAGCCGCTGGGGAGTCTCCCTCCTGCTGGAGCCGCCTGCCCAGGTCAAACAAGCCCTCGCGACTCCCGTTCAGCATCCCGCGCGGCTGGGACGGCCCGGCGGAGAGAGCTGTCGTGCGCGATCACGTGACACGCCACTCACGTCTCCCATCTGAACAGCGGAGCAGTCATGGAGGAAGAGGAGAGGAGCACAGAAACTAAAGAGGGAGATTGGTCGCTGCGACGTAAGAGCAGCACAGATCACGGCTTTTCTTCTCCCTCCTCTCCCGATGAAGGGCAGGAGGTGTGTGTGCGTGGGAAGGATGGAGGAGGAGGAGGAGGAGGCGGCGACAGAGCTCGGAACCGCCCACTCTGCATCACAAAGCACAGAAGGACAGGTTTGCTGTTTGATGGATGCTGCCCTTCACCAATGGCTGTGCAAGAAACAATTCTAGTGATGCCACACATTGAAACTGTAAATATCAGATTTCTTAATTAATCCATCTATCTATCGATCTATCTATCATCTGTCTGTCTGTCTGTCTCTCTATCTATCTATCTATCTATCTATCTATCTATCTATCTATCTATCTGTCATCTGTCTGTCTGTCTATCTATCATCTATCTATCTATCTATCTATCTATCTATCTATCTATCTATCTATCATCTGTCTGTCTGTCTCTCTCTCGCTCTCTCTATCTATCTACCTATTGAGCTATCTATCTATCTATCTATCTGTCATCTGTCTGTCTGTCTATCTATCATCTATCTATCTATCTATCTATCTATCTATCTATCTATCTATCTATCTATCTATCTATCTATAAAGCACTCTACCTATCTATCTTGAAAGCAAGCACTTGCACAAGCTAATGGACAAAATGAAGCATTAACATTAAAAGCGTTTTCAAGCCTCAAGATTTCAAGCATTAGTTTTATTTTTATAATATTTCATAATGTTAAAAATGTCAGAACTCTTTCTATGAATGTCCCGCGACTTCCACGACCTGCCGAAACACAACGTGCGCCCGGATCACGTGACCTCACCGGCAGGAAGTACTTCAGAGAAAACATTGTGGCAAACATGAATAAACCATCCTATATAATAATCATCACTGTTGATCAGGTTCGGCCGCTGAAGCGTCTCAATAAAGTCGCTGATGCGGCCATGTTTGTAGTGCAATGAGGTCATGAATCACCATGTGACCTCTGAATGACGCGCTGATTCGTCAATTTATCTTATAATAATAATAATAATAATAATAATTGAACCTTTATTAGTCATTATGACTTAGTATCTCATAATTATGACTTACGAATGTCATAATTATGAGTTAGTATCTCATAATTATGACTTATGTATCTCATAAATAGAGATAATTCCAGCAAAAAAAAAATGTTTTGATAATTGCAATGAGCTTCCGTACAAAACACTTGTTTCAATAATTAAAAAAATGTTTCAATAAAAAAGAAAAATAATAATATCCTTGTTATGGTCTTGGGTAAAGAGCAAAACGAAGATGCAAAGACAGCTGGTATAAAAACGGGTTATTTCAGATAGTGATAATACAAACTTACCACCGTATCTCTACACTCTATAAAATTATTTTTAAACATTTAAAATAATTTTTTTACATCTAAGCGCCACCACAACGGTTGCGCTCAAAAATTTGGACCAGCTACTTAGGCTTAAAAGAACGGTCAGGGCGCCACCTAGTGGTCACTGTTAGGAGTAGCAGGGTTAACGACATAACTTGTGACTTGTCAACATGGTGGCTGTGGTTTTCTATAGGTGATAAAAGCTGGGACTGGGACGCCGGTCAGTAAAGGTACTTTTATTGGTGCAAAGATGTACAAACAAAGTGAATTGTGACGAAATAAAAACATTTACTGAGAAAAAAAAGGCAACAGGCTGTTGACTGACGAATGTTGACATTTCGTTTCTCTTTACGGAGAGGTGTAGTTAAATTACAAGACGTTTGGTAATCACAGAAATGTGTGTGGCAGAAGAAAATTAAATGTGTCTCTTGTAGTTACCTAGTTAGTAGCAGTTGTGGTCCAGGAGGGAATTGGACTTGCGTTCAAGAGGTTGCAGGTTCAAATCCCACTCCGCCTGGATCTGCAACTAACCTGGTTAAAAGAACAGCATTTTGATATGGTCCCTAGTGGTCATATTGACGATCGTACTTTTTCTTTCTTTCTTTCTTTCTTTCTTTCTTTCTTTCTTTCAAGCACAAAAACAGTTACGCATAATCTACTAATATTCCGAGATAATTATTAGACTGCAATGCTGTTAAAGGAGACACTGAGAGCTCTTTAATGTCTAAACACAAAGATGTAATATTTATCTATGGAGCGAGTAGACTTTGAGTGTTTGCTGTTCTCTCATCGTCAGGCTATAAATGCTGAGCCCATATAATATAAAGCCCATTAAGCTTTCATAACGTTGTTATTCATCCAATTTTGAAGTCCACATTCCCCAGCTACCCAGAACGCATGATATTTCAGGCTTTGACTTTCCATTTTATTAATTTACTGTGATTAGGACATGACCCGTAGAGTGAAATGAAATTATATAAGACATTCAATAACATGTTTTTATTACACGCACATACGCACTCTACCTCTCTACCTCTCTAACTTTCTCTCTAACTCTCCCTCTCTCTCTCTCACACTTCATTGTCTTCAGAGAAATTTCATATCCTGCAATTTGGCTCCCTCTGTTGGATTAGTCAACAAAGCACATTGTGTGTGTGTGTGTGTGTGTGTGTGTGTGTGTGTGTGTGTGTGTGTAATTCTACAGAGCAGAATTTCGATATGGTCCCTAGTGGCCGTAGTGACAAACTCACTTTGTTTATTTATTTATTTATTATTATTTTTTTAAAGAGGGAGTTTCACACAGTGGTGAATGTGATCCTACTTTTCAGTTCACAACTAAATCAGTTTAAACAATTGGTCCATGTCATTATGTATTTTGCTTAGATAGCTTCACAACTTCCACAACATTCTTTGTTCTTTTTTTCCACAATAAGTGCAGTGTCCAAACTTTTTATCTTCTTCACAATTTATAGTGAGAGAAATTGTTGTCTTTTGTCACATTTTGTACAGTGTTCATTTTTTCGACCTGGTCCCTTAATTTCTTTGGTCATGTAATGCGTGTCACCTAATCATAACTATATTCTATATAACACTTCTCAATAATTTCAACTTTTGAAATGATTTGTAACAAAGACATTTTTGTCTGTTATATACAAGATAATGATAGTTACAATACAAATTGGCAACAACAAATGGTTTTATACAAGATCATAAAAACAATAACGAATGACAAAAAACGAATCAAAATCAATAAACATGAATTATCATAATGTGCCACCTGTCCTTTTTGTTGAAGTTCTAACAGGAAACCAAAATGTCACCAAACCATTAGGCCGATTATACACACGCATGGGTTACTGGGAAACTAATCGGATTACTTCAATGTCAAGCCACCCAGTACAGAAAAAAAAACAATCTTTTCATAGAGTGACATGAGAAGCTAAAGACCTTTACCGTAGCCAAAAACATACAATATCATTTGAAAAATAATAGTGGAATAGTCCAGATGGATTTTTTTACGCAAATCATCTACGTGAAGCGTAAATGTAATTCATGCAAAAAAAGACGCTTCAGATCTCAAAATGACATCAGCGTCCAAAGCCGGTGTGTGAAAAAGTGCATTGTACACTCGACACTCTTGCTAAAACCGAGAGCAGTTCACACGGGACGCGACCTTTCCCTTGCGTGGTTTTCTTCTACGCTGGACACTAACAAAGAAGCACCTGCAGCTGCGCTCACATTCACCAGCTTTTCACCCTCTCCATCTGCGTCATCATCATCCAGGTGGACCGACCCAGTGTCCCGCGAAACCGCCCGAGTGGAAAAATAATGACCTTGATGTAAAAGCAGGACAGCTAATTGAGGATGTGGTGAATTGTTCTCTGTAATGAGTCTGAAGAGACGGAGCCTGCCAGGACACACAGGTGTCGGCCCGACACACACGTCAAACTGAGACGTGGCTTCTTCACAACAGCCCTGAATGCGTCAGATCTCCAATCACAAACGCTACACACACTGATAATTGTCTGGTCAAAGATGTTATGTTGTCGATGTGCGTAAAGCTCACGGTAAATAGTTGTGAGTTCAAGTGGAAAAACACACACACGATGCCATTTCTGAACTACGTTTTCATTACTAGGTCACGGGAGCAAAAACTTTAGGCCCGTATTCCCACTGGAACGATTTAGATCTACCTAGAATCTGTGATCAACCAATCACAGATCGGGACACAGACACACCCATTCACACTCACGTTCCTTGTGCTAATCCTAATTCTTCTGAATGCCTGTCTTTGGAGGAAATCCACACACGCGTGGAAAAAACTTGACTTTACTTCCCCTAGAGTGTATGTGTCAAACTCACTGGCCTGTGACGTTAGTTCTACTGACACGGCAAGTAGAAGCACAGGTGACACACTGACTACAGATCCCACAATGCAGTGCTTCAGCTGCCACTTTTGCAACATTTACTTTAACAATTTCCTATTTTGTCCAGGTCAAAGTAACCCGTTTTAAAAGTTTAAAATAATAATAAAAAAAACTTCTCTATGAAACTTCTGTCATGTTTTAATTCAAGTCCATTTGATTGTTCTGTTCATCTGTGTCTTGTTCTGCCCTAATTTGTTCAGTTAGTTAAGGCTTTTGTTAAGTGGTTTCCTTTGTTTTCCTTTCATTTTTGAGGATTACTGGTATGTTTGCTCGCTTTGATTCGGTTATCCTCTTGTCTGTTGTGTTTGCGTGCTTTGGTTTGGTTCCTCGTATCTGTTGCGTCACCAGATTTCCTGTCTTGTTTTTGACTAGTCTCGTTCCCGACTAGTTGTACATATGGCAAAGTTAATGTTTATTGGCTATGAGCGATGTTCTGTTTCTGTTTGTGTTCGTTTTATGTGTTTTTTTATTTTCTTTTATTAAAAGGAATAATATTCCGGTCTGTTTTATTAATCCATACATATTTTCAGAATTTTTAGTGTTTGTTTTAGTGTGTTCATCACATTTGGCCACAGGTTTAAAGTGTGGTTTGAATTTTGGCCCCCTGTGAAATTGAGTTTGAGACCCCGGACCTACAGCAATTTGAAATCCCTCATTGTTAAGATGGAGACACACAGATCTAGTCTAATGTCTTTTCTCAAAAGCAGAGAGGTGTTTTTTTTTTTTAAACTGTACTTATTGTATTAAGTGTATTAAGGCATCAATAAAACACGGTACCTGTGTATAGATGCCGTGACAGATCAGCAAGCCCCTGCCCATCACAGAGGTAAAATACATTAATTTACAGGTTAACATGCAACACCTCAAGGTTCTCCGGGGAAGCCTCCGTGCTGAATAACATAAATGAATTGATTGTTTAAGGTAAAACAAGATTTAATAGTGCATCATCGGCAAAAACGGATGAATGGGTAAAGCTGGCCAGTCAGAACAAAATGCAATGTGGTGTTTTGGTGTTACTTTTGTGATAAAGAAAAAAATAAAATGTGTACAATGCTTATATTTTACTTGCTAATATTCTTAAAATGCACCATAGAATTCCCGATGTTTTCTCAAAAGTAGTATTGGATAAAGAGGGATAAGCAGAAACGTTTTCATCAAATAATGGATTAAAATCTAGGTGTAGTAAAAAAAATGTAATGTCTGGAAAAGGACACACTGTTGCTCATTAACATATTTGTATAATGTAACATTGTTACAATTGCGACAATGTGTTTAGCTGCAAACTAAACGTCAAGGCTTAGTACACATTGAAATTAGCTAGTTTGACCAATTACATATATTCACAGATTTCAGAAATGCATAATATAAATATAGATAATATATGAAATTATTCAAAATGATTCATTAATCATTAAACGTGTGTTTTGTGCACTACAATCTCTGGCTACGATCCTGTTCTGCACAGAGGATCGTGACAGGCTGACATAATCGTGTAACAATGGAAGAGCATTAGATATACGCTTCAGCTGATTTTCACACATCCAAATCTCTCAGTGAAAGCAAATGGCTCGTTTTTTTTATCAGAATCGGTATCGATCTATACTGATACGAAAGTATCAACTACTGCTTACCAATCAATGCTCAGAAAGTGTGAGACAAATCATCATTGTATGACATTGACCAGCATGTTGAAAATGATACGGCCACCCTCTAATAGAGCGCCCCCCTGAGGGAAGAGTTGAACACTAGACCTCCGTGGTGTTCTATTAGAGGCTTTACAGTGTATGTATATAATAAGTAGAATTCCCTCTCTAACATATTTTAGAAATGACATCTCGGAAAGAGAGCAAAAATGCCAGTGTGAAAACGACTCAAGCATTTTGCTTTTCACACGGATATCTGGTAACAGCCGAGTGGCAGTTTAAAGTGTAAAATCAAACAAAATAAATTACTTTAGCTCGCATCTTGGCTAATATGCTGGTTTTGCTCTGATCCATGAATCCTAAATGGAAGACAAATTGGATGTTCCTCTCAAACAACTTCATTCCTCCGAAGCAGCTCATCCATTGAAGCATGTTTTCGATTGAAGCGGGAATTAATTCTCAACGCAATTGGGTCGTGATAATGGTACTTTAGCTTGAGGGAAATTCTCACTCTTATTGGACGACGTTGGAGAGCAATCTCAGCTTCATCAGAACGACCCACCTGTCTTCTCAATTATCATTAATCAAAATCAATAAAATTACATTTCTCATCCTCGTCTCTCGACTGTCTTCTGATTAGTTTACACACATGCAAACCAATTCATTTCTCTGCATTTGCAGAAATCCAAAAATCTAGAGATGCTGTTCTGAATCCTAAACTTAGATAAAGCAACAGCAATAAAAGCCGTAACATTTGCTTCTGTACCATGTTGTAAATGTTCACGAGCTCTCGTCTCGGAGTTTTCTTTTAACAACACCTCAGCCTTTATTTCGTTCCTGGTATCTCATGTGCGAACGAATAGACTGTAAATTTAATTAAGCATAAAATTTGGTCAGGGCCTTTTCTATCAGAGAAGCTTCCTTTGGATTTAACAGCCCAGAAGAAGTGGTGCACATTATACATGTGAACAGTTTAGCCCCGCGGCCTGACTGAAAGGACGGCTCTCAGCAGTGGAGAACAATGTGTTTATTGATCCACAAGGGCTTGCCATTTCATTTCCTCCAGCCCTTTATGTCGTAGAGCACATACGATGAGAACTTTATAGATCTGCTTTATAGAAAATTCATCAGGTCAATAAACTGTGTCAATAAAACAAGTATGCATTATGCATTAGCTTGCTCGCGCAAAAAGAACTGCCCTTTGATATTTAGTTGGTATAGATTAGCATTAGCATATATACATTTTTTTATTATTTAATTTGTATTTCCTTTCTGTGTTCTCCTGGTTGACCTTTTCTGGGTGGCATAGAATCAACAATAAAACCAAGACCAGACTATAAGATCTAGCTAACCTTTGTTTTTTTTTTTTTTTTGTTTTTAACCGCTTTTCTATTTCTGTGTCACTGGGAGCTGCAGTGTTGGTCCTGAAAGCCAATGTGGCCAGCCAATCACAGAGCAGGACACAGACTTCGCAACTCTCACTCCTTTGAACTATATATTTTCCAGACTATAATTTATTTAAATGCATTGGAGAACAATTAAGACCCGGGAGAAACCTACTCGGGATGCAAACTTCACACTGAAAAGCTCCCAAACTACTGCACAATCAGCGCCATCAGTCCTTTTTTTAGCTGTTGTGGTCCAGTTGTGGTTGACGCAGGTTCCATATGGTTTCGATACGGTTGCTGGTGGACATATTGACCCTCTTCGTTCTTTCTCTCTCTCTTTGTATTATTATTTGTCTTTTTTTAATAGTGTTATATAATGGTATATTCTACGCTGTGCTGCCATGGACAGATGGACCATGAACTTGAATCTGGAAGGAGGCGACAGCACTATACCACCGCCTGGCTATAACGTGACCTCAGATTTTTCTCGTTCAAATTTCCATGGATGAAAAAGCTGCCAGAGCCCTCAGCAGATGCCGGACTTCCTTCTGTTTCTTCCTTGTTGATTTCTAATCCAGCATCTAATGGGCTGCTGATGTGGCAGGTCTGTTAATTATCCCTTAATTACAGTAGGGATTTATGGCAAGGCCTGCTGATCTGATTAAAGGAGAGTGGTTAAGAAATACTCTTGGGATAATGTTTAGTGGGCAAGAAATGTTGTTTCAGATTAATATAAAGTAAATTAAAGCAGTATTTATGTGAACTTTGGCTTTCCTGAAAACAAACACATTAAACTCATTTAGATTTATGAAAAGATGGATTAGAAAGACGTTTTGTGGGGAGTTTAACCCTTTTAGCGTGATGAAGGTCCATGTTACTTCCTAGTAATGAAAAACAGGTTTCAAGTGTTTTTTTCTGGAAATGTTGGTCGGACAAATGTCTGTCTATTACAGCAGATACTATACACGTATCTCCTGGGAAATTACGCTGGCCGAGACTAGGGACTTGTGGTTATTCGGCGAGTTGAATGCAGTTCTGCAGTTGTCTGAGTGAATAAGCTGTAAAGTCGGTTCATGTTTTATGTTGGACAATGAGTGGAATTGCAAAAGAAAAAAAGCACAGCATTTTCCTCAGACTTTCCAATTGCCAATTTATGGGCAGGGATGATTTGTGGCTTTGTTGATATGTGTTATTTTCTGCATATTTTTTTTCTTTTGCTTTTTATCTTTTTGAGTCCACGATGTGGGTTTCTTCTCTTTAAAGTTTTAAATGTGAATTACCACAGTGGCTTTCTCCAGCGACCTTGCAGTGATTCTACAAAAAATAAAGAGTTTTTATGCAGTCCGTAAGCCAAGAATCTAACTAAACAGGCATAAAGGTGAAGACAAATGCGACACATGCTTTAAAGATGGCCTGAAATTAGAGATCACGGTACAATAGAAACAATTGGGGAAAGAATTACGATCGTCTTGGGCATCTATCGTCCTCGCACATCTGTTGCAATAAATCTGGCACTCAAATGGAATTCGTGATGCATGTGATCCTCAAAATGAATTGGAGCATCTTTTGCCATTTACCAAATGCCATCTGTACAGATCAAAATTGCCAGCTTTTAGAGCTGCAAACTTCTCTCTGAGGTGAAGTAAATCATTTCCTGCCATTTTTCGAGAAACAAGCATTTTGCTTTCAGCTCAGCTATGATACTCTCAAAACCAAACAGCACATTTATTGAAAATCTCCCATCACTGTTGCCCTGTTCTTACCACCTTGCTCATTGACAATGTTAATTATTAATCTTTGTTCGTTGTGTTTCATACAGCTTTAATTTAAACTTATAATTATTAGACCTGGATCTCAATCTCAGGATCCAGTCACTATTTTATTTTACTTTGGGCAGAAGACTGAGATTTTCAGAGACTGACGGGTTTTTTGTGCAGCACAACTTTGATATTTTCTGCATGTCCTCTTATTATCCTATTACTTCTCTTTTAATAAGTTTAGTGTCCCACTTGTGTCTCTTGTTACCTGCCTCGTGTGTTCCTTTGATATAAACGTTTTATTTTCTTTGTCTGTGCTAGTTGTTCTAACTTTTCAGGGGCGCATTGTCAGGGTTAAACTAAGCTAAACTAAGCTAAACTTACGTTAAGTGCTAACCTGCTTCGGGAGAAACGTGCCCCTGCTGTTTATTTACCCCTTGTGGAATTTGTAAAATAAAAGCCTTTTGTTTTTCCTCACATTGCAATTGTGACGGCATATCACACTGATAATAAATCCACTTTCCTTATAACCATGAAATTCAGTTTGTGCATTTTTTTTACATGGACCATTCGACTAAATATAAAAGTGGGGGATTGTTTTAATCTTCTGTGGGAGAGGGTGATTTTATTGTGAGCTAATAAAAAAATTCCATCTGCAGATACGCAGACAGATTCCCCTTTAGGACAAATGTGCTCAGCACGCTGTAAAATCCATGATAATTACGCTGCGATATTAGCTTTAGCACTGGAGGACACTCCGGGATCCCCATATTGCTTGCCGTTTCAATTTCAGGGCCACGGTACTTTGCTGTCTTCAGGGAACAAAGACACGCGGCTATTGGACTGAATGAGCTTGAAATGGCAAGCAGAGTGCAGTCTGTTTAGCTGGTGATGATCTCAAACAATATTAACCGGATCAATTTATAATGAACTATTTCCTCTGAATGACTGTAACCAGCTACGGCGTCTGCAACTAGCTCAGACCGCTTCACTTTTCTCCGGCTGAAAGAAAAACCGCAATGTACGCAGAACCGTGATCTGGAGATTTCGATCCACGACAGCATTCCGGTTCTGCTTATACTCTACAGAATATGTCATGACTGTTGCTTATTACTTTCATAAAATCACATTACACCTCGGACTTGTTTTTTCATAACTGCAGAGCCTGGATCAGCTATAAGACAGAAGACAGACTGAATAGTGTTGATATGTGCTTGCCATGCCTTAAAAATCACGTGTTTTTAGTAAAAGTGACTAGTGCATAAAGCAAAAGGAAGGATATTGACTTTCTTTGACTGAGCGACTCTATTTTTCCTATTCACACAATTATAAAGAAATGTAATTATAACGTAGTATATTGACCAAAACAACCATTGTGACTAAAACAACTGTGACTATAAATAATATTCAATATAATAATATATAATAAACACACACACACACACACACACACACACACACACTCACACTCACACAAAACAGTATATAATAAATATTGTATATTTCAGTCCTGAAGAGGGCAGGAGAGTCTTCTTTTAAAGATCTGCTCTTCGCGCTTGATGTGTTCTTGATGGAAACTTCAATGTCAACCTGCTTAAATAGTGTCAAATGGGCGCTCTGTGTGTGAATACGTAATATATTTTTATATAATTTAGTCGTTTTGAATTTCTGGTTCATGTAGATCTAAAGTCCTCAGGTCCAGAGTTTCTGGGATGTGACCCAGAAATGGAATATGCGGTAGGACATTGATAAATGGATGAATAGATGGATGAATGGATCTACAGTCAATCAGTGTGTTTTTGTGCTGATGAGTAAATACTGAACTGTGAACATAATTTACCATCATTCTAGCAGTGCATTTATTTCAAACTAAATCAACAAATAAACAAACAGACCAAGAAGCAGACAAACAAACAAATAAATAAATTACTGAACGTTTATCTGAATAATATGTTCATCTATCCAATTCATCTTTTTTTTTTTTTTTTTTTACAAATTCTAGACAGAAATTAATGAATGAATAGCACATCTAAAACAATAAGCATCCCTTGCTGAAATTTCCTCTTTGTTCCAGGCTACTATTAGCATGTTTGAAAGGCATTGTCACATCTGGACCAACCACCGAGTCCGTAATGCAACAACAGGCTAAAAAGCTTTCCCAGCGTGAGGCAATAATCAGCCGGAATAAGGCTGTATGTCAAAATGACACGGGGCATAAAAGTGGCCCAAGCATTGGTGTTTGGTTTTGAACTGAGGGTAATCGAGCACAAGCGGTTTTGAATGAAAGCCGGTATCTGCCAGGCTTATCTCCATGATGGAAGGTCAGTGGTGGTGGTGGCACACACGCTCGTTGTTTTGTGCGTCTCTAGCCATGACAATATGTGTTCGTTCATTCCTCTTGCTTGTTAAATATACTGTAGCGAAAACATTTTAAAGTATGATTTACGTGCTTGCTTAAAGCAATATGGGAGGGCAAGTCACACTGTGAAATATTGCTATCTCCACAGTATTTATTCTCACAACCTTTTTGTCCTTGAAGGACTATTTTTCTCTTGTGCAAATGCAGAATTGTTTTTCTTCTGCACAACGCCAATGAATCAGGTTTCCTACATAACATAAGCGCTTTCCATTGAAAGACGCCGCAATGATAATCAAATGCGCTAAAAGTCACAATACAAACTATCAGGTAAAAAAATATTTTGTTTTTTTAAATAAATTGTTCTGAACAAATAACGTTGTGGGACACCAGTACTTTACAATGCAAATAACAATAGATCAAAAATAACACCAGTTGGAATTGCACAATAATTGGAAAGAAGACTTGAGTAAAATAGATTATAATATTTTATGCAAACATGGATGAACAGAGCAAAATAGGGACTTTTCTATTCTCTATTCTGTCCCTCCCTTATCTCTCTCTCTCTCTCTCTCTCCATCTTTACCTGGACACACCATCATCTTGTGGAGTTGTGAATATGATGCCCACCTTACAGTCATCTATCTTTTGATTCATTTCCTCCCTTTGAGCCAGAGCAAAGCAAAGCACAGATATCATCAGTGCAATCCCATTTACACCCATTTGGACATAACATCTTTTACAGAAAGACCTTCACTCCCTCCATCTTTTTTAGTTTATCTACTCAAATTGTGCCCGCTAACAAATGCGATGCAATAAAAGGAGACGCTAGATTCTGGGCCATTCCACAGCCGCGTGAGTAAGAGTTGATGCCAAATGGCCATTTATCACCAAACATTGCAGGACAGCATTTAGTTGAAGGGAAGGACGTCTTTTGTCTTCCATGTTTTTCTGTGCGCGACAAGAGGATGAACAGTAGATGTTCGCAGGTGAAATATGATGGTCAACTGCAGAAATGTTCCACATTGGATCTCTGTCTCTCTCTCTCTCTCTCTCCCTCTCTCCCTCTCTCTCTCTCTCTCTCTCTCTCTCTATCTCTATCTCTATCTGTCTGTCTGTGTTCTACATGTGAAGTGAATCATAGTGACCTCTATGTGGTGTGGTACAAATTGTCTATAATTTGATTTCAATAGTCTTGGAGTCATAGTGATCAGATTAGAAAAAGGACACCAGCAACTTCTGAAATCCGTGACTTCATCTCTCTAAGGGAAAGATGTTCTTCATAACCTTTGCGGTTGAGCAAGTAAATTGAGACAGGACAGATTTGTTCCACTCTTTTGCTTTCCATTTTGCCACATACCCATCAGCTTTAAATTCAATATACTTGTTGGGCTTTGGGAAATAGTTTTTATCCAGGTAGTTTTAATCATTTCCAGTAGTGTAAAGTACTTGAGTAAAATGACTTTGCTACTTTTCTTAAGTATAATTTTGCTGTATTGTACAGTGCTTGTACTGAGTATCATTTTTATTGAATATATTTACACTTAGCGTTTCATATTTCTTGATGGGTTTTTTTTTTTAGCCTAAAAGGTACTTGAGTAAAATATACTTGGAATGGATACTTTATGACTTTTACTCAAGTCTTCTTGAATTTTCGAATTGCTGACTTGAAACAAAAACACTTGTGTGACACCTGTACTTTACAATATATACATATAACAAAAATAACTAAAATAAGTTTTTTTAGGGTGAAACTTGTAGTGGATCAATTTTTACAGTAAGGTATCTGTACTTTGTATTTTTTACTCTTTACTCTTCAAGTATGGTTTTCAGGTACTCTTTAAACCTCTGCATATTTCTCACCAAAAAGTATGTTTTGCACCTTGTGCTCAAGTAATTCTCAGTCCAAATAGTGCGGCTTAATTCCAAATGCTGAAACACACACCGATCCCTATGAATATTTATTACACGGAGAGTAATTTGTGAGCACTTTGTTTGTTGTGTAATTAAAAAAAAACTAAAGATATGCTCTCTGTCATTTGCTCCGCAATGCAGGAATATTCGGAGCATCACTGATTCACAGTGGTTTGGTATTTGCGTGTCTATATGGAGACACTCTGTAATTGCAGGATATAAAGGATCTGACCTTGATAAGGCGCTCAGCCAGAAACACACAGATCTTTCCCGCTCACCCTGCAGGGATCGCCTCTCCGTCTCCGGTTCTATCTCACATCTTCCTGTCTCCATGTCATGGCCCATTAATGCCAAGTCACTCTTTCCTAATCCAGTGCTTGCTTGACCAGCAGAAAGAGCTGATTATAGAACAGAGGAAAGGTTAATTGAAAGACGTCATTGTAATGGCATTGTGTCCAAGCAGAGCAACAAGAGCGTTGATCTCATTCTTCTCCCACAGGGACACAGTAATGAGTGACATTAGAAATAATTATTCCAGACGCTGGCAATCCCGTTTAGAAATTAGTGGTTTGTCCTTTATCTTACTGGATTCCAACTTTCACTGTTTAGAGAGGTTAGTCAGCCTTTTTTTTTTATGACCAAATGGATTTTTCATTCTAGTGATATATTCTTAACTGTCTGCCTGTCTGTCCATCCATACATTCATCTATTCCTCCATTTGTCTGTTTATCCTTTCATTCATCCATCCAGTACATTAATCCAACCAACCATCTATTGACAAACATTATCGCAAATGAAAAATACAGAAATGTTTGTCGGTTAGTTATTCTGTCTGTCTGTCTGTATATGTACTCATAAATTATTTCATCCATAATAATTATACAAAACACGTATAATGGAATGGGTATGTAACTATATTTGCGTACTGTATAACACACACACACACACACACACACACACACACACACACTGTACATACAGTATATACAGTGCATGTTTATGCATACAGTATGTACACTACATATATCTGCTTTTATATAATACAGTAGACACATATTTCATTTACCTATTTCATGTAGTTGCCAGAGCAAGAAGGAACATTTAGTCTGACTTTACGGTTCAGTGGCGTGAATTGATTTTACATTCAATACAGAATTTTGTAGATTTAAATACTGAACATATTTCACCAGTAGGTAGATTTGCATCAGTCATTTTATTCCATCCACACTATGGGATTCCAATAATGAGGGTGAAAATAAAACCTGAGACATGAGGAATTAAGACCTAATATTGATTTAAAAAGCGAGGCAGAGGAAAGAACATGGAAACCATCTGCCTCAGATTGGCTCCGACTGCGAGATCGCTCCCAGAATTCATTATAGAAATTACATTAATGAAAGAACACCGATCATTCTGGCCAGAAATGGCATGAGGCAGGTCATGGAACATGCACTTGTCATATAAACCAGCAAGAGTGACACCGGACGCTAAACTCAATGGCGGAGTGTGTGAGACAAGAAAAAAGGAAGAAAAGACAAAGAATCTCTCTTTCGTCTTTGACCGTTTAAAAAAGTCCTCACCTTTCTCTTTGTTTGCCACAGTTTGTTCACTGGAAATGAATGAGAATGAGAACAGTCTTTAATCCAGTTGTCATGAATTCAATCCTTCTGATTTTATAATGCAAATCTCATTATTGAGATTTAATGGCCTCGACAGGCCTCATGGTTATAAACGTACGGGCAAATTGCAATTCTATTGCACGATAAATCGTTGCTTTAATTTAGAAGTTCATAAACGTTGACGCGTGTTGAAATGTGAATCCTCACTCATTACAAAATCATCATCATTCAGGATAGAAATTATTTCCCTTAAAATGGGCCGTTCAAGAATTTCTTCTAGTTGTTTTCGTCTCAAAGACACATTTTATAAATGCCTCCTTTTACCAACAGCATTAAAACAAGCAGTGTAGAACCTCTCATGCTCCATTATAACTTATCAAGTTGCAGGATTGGAATTAGACCATAAAACATCAAACTGTGTTTAAAATACAAAGTTACTGAAAAGGAGTCAAATGCCTCTTGTAATATCCGGCTCCCGTGACAGCAAGAGTCTCATATTCATTTGAAATCAAACCAAGGTTTACACAGAGATATGAATTACAGCAGCATCCGTCAGGCTCTGGGCTCCAGAAAGCCTTTCTACCCAGCTGTAATCTTCCCAGGGGAGAACTAAAGGAAGACTGTGCACGCAGATATCTGTTCTTCTCTCTCCCAGCAGCTGGTCAACACCCTGTAACATAATTAAGTTGTGGATAGTAAATCACAATGTAACCAGTGATCAGACAGGTCCAGTTTCTTGTCCGTTTGCCCCCTACTGAACACCAATAAATCTAAAGGAGCATCGGAGTATGAAGACACCGTAAGTCAGTGGCATCAAAAAGAAAAGCAGGGTTCTTTGGGTATGGGTATATGAAATGCCCATTTGAAATTGTACAGAAAACTCAGCGTCTTTAACAAAAAATGGAAAATATTTAAAAAATAATTAGTTAAATACGTTTAAAAAATCTTTTGATAGAAAATATTCTATCAATAGAATCTGATCAATAAACCGATTGTCCTTACGTTGTAAACGAAGCCGCTATTTTAGGACAGCCTCGTTATTGGGCAAAAATGGTTGAAACCCGATGTGGCCCGATTAAGCAGAGTCGACTCTACATTTACTCATGTAAATATTGTAATTTCTAGATTTAAAATCGATTCAGACCAACTCTTGTCCTTGGTTCGGTCTAAACATGGTTTTTCCCATACTTGATGTTTCTAATTGCCCTTCAGCGGTAAAAGAGTGAAGGCAGTAGCGAACAAGGTCTTGAGGCAGTGAATTTAGTAGTTTAATAAGACTAATACTGTAATCAATTGCATTTACACAACTATTCGCCTTCAAAGACATTGGGTTGCCGGGCAAGGATTGTTGAAATGGACTTAGAGGTGATGATGCAGTCAGTTGGGAATATATTGATCTAAGTGAAAAATCTAATTCATGAAAGGTGGCAGACTCGTGAATAGAGTCTATTGATCCATTTAGAAAACACTGTGCAAGGAGCCGGAGACTGAAAGGAAGAAAGGAGAAATAGACGTTTAAATCCATGGAGTGCTGACACCTAGTCCTACCGTATATCCCTCATACATCGAATTTATTCCCGTCTTCTTACGTTTTCAACCTATCTCAAAGCAATAAGTGCTCGGTTGCCATTTCTGCATAACCGCTTTTAGTGTCTAGGTTGGTGAAACAGCTCGTAAATCTAGTTTTACTCACTGCTTTGTCGTCTTGAGGTCTAGAACAGAGCAGGCGAGTCAAGGACAATAACCTTTCAGGTCAAGCTCAGAATAAAACCCCGAGAGCATCATGATTGGCTGTAAAAAAAACAATAAGGTGCTACCCGTAATCCCTGAAAGGTTTGAGCGTAATCTTTGTTCTAGCAGTTCTTGAAGTGACCGAGGGATTACCACAGTCCCCAAAGCCAGAAGACACTGAAGACATGTCTGGTAAACACTACACCAGAGCACAGGCTGGCGTTTGACGCTTTTCTAACAGGAGCTTTACATTTTGATAAAGGAGCTTACAGCACAATTGGCACATGGCAAAACAGAATTTGGGATCAAGTGGTTTTCTTTGGTCCTTGTAAAGACAGATTTGTCTGCTTTTTGACCACACACACATATTGAGACAGTCTCTAAGGCAAACTCCCTTTGAAGAAAGAAAACATATACAGTGCATCTGACATGGTAGTGGTGACGTTCTATTAAAACAGTCTATTGTTTGACCAAAGAGTAGGATAAAATAAGTTAATCATTTTGAGAGGATAAAAGTCATTGATGAAAAGGGAACGCAGATTACACATTTACACATTTGGCAAAAGGAAGAAATACAGGAAGATTACTGCTGATTAATCGTACTGAAAATCAAAAGTCAAATCATTGCCATTGTTGCCGTCCTTGTCATTTTCACGTTGAGTTGCTGAGTAAATGTACTGGTAGTAAGGTCGGCTTTGGCTTGCGGTGCTTCGTCATTTTGTTCCTTCATGGCTGCCTCATTCGACTCTTTGGAAGTTAAAAAACTGTAAATTCCTGTATAAAAGTGACGTTCAAATAGCGGGTGACACTAGCTGTATTTTTGATGAGGTGGCAGTCTGAGAGTTTACACTGTATACTAATTATACTAATCTATCTGTGTACTAATTGATTCACGTGAACCAAAAGTATAGATTTTAATATTCTTGCTAGGATTTTGACATTTTGTTAATTCTAACTGGAGGTTTGAGTCTGTATTTTTGCGCCGATCAATGGTCTCCTACAGTGGTCATTTAAATCACCTGAGCTCGTGTTCTTGAGTAAACATGTGTGCTGAGAGACAAACCCTAAGAGATTTTATAGCCGGTGTTTTCTGGATGAGGACCCCATTCTAAACAATAATGACTTTTTAATGTGAACCCGTGATTACGTTGTCATGGTGAATTATGGGGCCCTTGGGAAGCTCGGCGACTAGGGGCCACACATGAAATACTACAAAGGCATAGATTACACCACCAACCTGGGCAAAGCAATCTTCATAAATTCAAATCTAATCTTTGTGAACCCTGGCCGTGTCAAACTATCGCAGACTGTTGTTCTAAAAGGTGAATGAGACAATCAACTGTTAACAATCTGTGGGTGACCAGTTGGACGTATAGTAGCGCTTGGTTAAAAGAATGTCTGGCCTAATGGGAGAACAATTTTTAAGAATAGAATGTGATATATTAGAACGTGAGAATAGCTAACTTTTGGGAAATTTAGAAATGACAGGAATCACAATCAAGATCGAGATCATTTTTCGTGAAGATACTGTGACATCAAGGAAGGGGAAGTTTTGAATGAAACTTGGTGGTTTGTAAAACTTCTGATATCGTTTAAGGACCAGCAGTAAGAGCACAGTAGTCTCCATCAAAACAATTGCAGATGCGTAATTAGACTGGATTAGATTAGATTCATTTATTGTCATTGTCTCTATTGGGTTCCTTAAGTACTAGTCTCATAGGTTTTCAAAAGACTCTCTCTCTCTCTCTCTCTTTCTCTATCCTTACGTATCTATTGCTCTCTCGCTCCCGGTCTTGCTCTCTCACTATCTCTCTCTTTCTCTCTCCCTCGCTTTGCTCACTCTCTCTACGTATCTCTTGCTCTCTCACTTTGCTCTCTCTATCTCTATGAATTTCTTGCACACTATCTATCTATCTCTCTTTCTCACTCTCTCTCTCTCCCTCTCTATCTCACTTCCGCTCTCTTTCGCTATTTCTACGTATCTCTACGTATCGCTCTCTCTCTATCTCTCTCTTTCTCTCTTGCTTTGCTCTCTCTCTATCGCTACGTGTCTTTTGCTCTCTCGCTCTTGCTCTCACTGCTCTTTCTCTCTCTCTTTCTCTCTCTTTCTTCTCTCTCTGCTTTGGTCTCGTGTACAAACATCATGAATTAATGAAATATACAGTCAGGCCTCTAGGAGAGAAACATTGCATCAGAGCAATATGGGACAGGACCAGAGTGTCCCTTGTGTCGTATTGCAACACTGCCTCATAAAACATAAGAACTGTATTCTAGTCGTGTCAGTACAGTACTAATTGAAACATACGGAAATTGATTTTACCTCTTGGAAAAAAAAACTGTTCAAACACAAAACAATATGGCACCATCGGGGCATCTCTTCCCGAACCTGAAAGAGTTCCTTGTTTATGGCATCCATAAAAATTAACACAGCTGTTTTAATTTCCAAGCCAGCGTCTTAATAAACAAACAGCCATAAAAACATGTGTTCTCTAATGTTTTAACCTGTAGTCCAAGACATTAGCCTTCCCTGGAGTTTAGCGCAGATGCTAAATGACTCCCATTGCTTGAATAAAATAGCCCTCTCATTAAAAAATCATCCCAGCAACACTGTCTTTAATAAAACCGCAAATCACTGCAGTAGCCATGACAGTTTAACAATCTATGGGCAGATTATGAAAAGGTATTTGGTCTTGGGCTAGAAATTATTGTTCTGTACCATTCTGTTTCATTCATTTGTCAGGAAGGGACAATAAGAAACTTCCCTAAGAATTGTATGTGTGTTTTAGTGTCTAACAGCATGAATTGATTAAAAGAAGTCACTAATATTATGACTGGGAGCTGGTGTAAAAGTGAAAATTATAATGGGGAATGAGGTGTGACTCAAATTCAACACTGGCAAATAATTTAGCGAAGAGATCATTAAAGAAAAAAATCAGATGTAAGTGTTCAAAGGATGTCATAAACAAATACATAAGACGGAACTTTCTCAAAAATTAATCTTAAACTATAAAACTCAAAATTGCTGTAATTTGAATCTACTTTTACTACTCTATTTGTTTGAACAGGCCAAAAACATGTAAAAAATTAATAAAAAAGAAATAAAAAATCAACAGAGATCATAGATGCTCACACAAGATAACTCACATTTGTCTGAATAACATAATGAATGAACTGAAAAACATAAATTAACATTTCAGCATCACATCAAAAAGACAGCTAGTGCGGTGGCTTTAAGGAACCACTATCCGTCGACAGGTTGACTGACAGGCTGTATATAGCATGATTACTAGCTGTGGATGTGAAAGCTAGTTTACTTAAATCAGTATTGATAGAATATTTATTCTGAACAAACATCTTTCTCTTATATTGTTTCACAAGCCAATTTATCTCAGACCCTGTGAAGATCTTAATATTAATAAATGGACACGTTCAGTCGTCAAGGAAACCTCCTATAATTTGAACATTTAATGCTACACTGAACAATAATCAGGCGCCTGCTGCCAGGACTAGTCTAGTGAGAGGAAAAACCAGAAAAAAGAGACTAAAAAGAGGTGAAGAAGCCCCGAGCCATTACCAGCCAAGTGAAAATAATCAGGATGGACATGATAACCAGAAGACCTGACAGGGGAATTACACCTTAAAGTGTCTCTCTGTAGAAGCAATGTTTGAAATGACCATGGCCTTAGTCAATGTCACTGACCGATGGACTTTTTCAAAGGAAGCCATTGTGTTGAAAGTCATTTTGGGTTTAACACTAATAGCTGGTCAAAGAAAGTAGTTTCCCGTAATGGAATTCCATCACTTAGGTTAGACCGGTGAGCTCCTCGCTGCTGGAGCTTTTCATCGCCCACTTTTACACTTTGTATTTTTTCCTCTTTTTACTTTTGACTTCAACGCGAATGTTTGAATTTTCAGGGTAAGACGGATAGAGCGATGATGTCATCGGGAACGTGATGACAACCCTCTTGTCTCTCAAAAGAACTAATGCAAGCCCGCCTGAATATTGCATCTACTGTACGTGTCGCCCTGTCAGCTTGCATCAGCTGGAAGATGATGATGGATGTGATGCGAAGGCCCAGAGACCAAGTGCAATGGTGTATGTTGTTTTAGGAATGTGTTTGGCTATGAATTTGTGAACCACAAAGTCAACTATCTCTCTCTCTCTCTTTCACTCTTTCTCTCTCTGTCTGTCAGACATTGTTATCACCTTCTCTCTCTCTCTCTTTCTCTTGCTCTCTCATTTTCTCTCTGTCACTGTTCTCTCTCCATCTTTTTTTACCTCTCTCTTTATCTTCTTCTTTTTCTCTTTCTATCTCCCACATAAAATTCTCTCTCTCTCTCTCTCTCTCTCTCTCTCTCTCTCTCTCTCTCTCTCTCTCTCTCAATATTACATTCACTGTATACTTAGTTAATCCAATGTAACAAAAAAATCAGTGTAAAAAAATCAACATTTAAAGGAGCATTTATATGTATCATTTATACGTATAATTTTTTTCTTTAATCATTATTTATTCTTTTATATATTTTAACCGTGTAATACAAAAAATATACAAATAGATGAATAAAAATGTGATTTTTCTTTCTTTAAAGAGTAAAAAAAGATGGAAATTTGATTGTGACATTTGCTTTAGCAACATTTGAATTTTTTCCAAGATGTATTTCAGTTTGCCCTGGCGAGCACTTCATTTAGAAATGTTAAATGATCTGATAGCATATATTACCATTCCGTTTTCCCTCTGCATCGCATCTTTTCTATTCCTGTTTCACTTCTCTTACAAAAAAAACCAAGATTGACTGTCTGGCCTTCTCATTGTGCGAGACTGTCTCATCTCCCCCTGTGGTCCGTGCCCTCTGCGCATCCATGACAAGGACAAAGTAAGTGGAATGGCACGATGCCACCCCTGTCTGTCTGCCTCCGATAAAGAAAGACATTATTACAGCCAGTCATTTATCTAATGTGGCATCCAACTCCATCTCGCTCCTTCCCACTGGCATCAGCCGCCACCCGATCACACGTCCACATCGCCGCCATTCAGTCTTACACTTCATTTTAGATATCATTGTGTGGTGTAACTTTTCATTCGGTTTTTAATCTTCCTGGAAATGGTCAAACTTTGGGCATTAGGAAACCCTGACAGCACAAATCAGATGGCGATGGCGGCGAGCTGGAGTGGCTTTGTCTGGTGGATGGAGGAGATGACATCATCCTCTTCTGTCCCCGCTCAGCATCTCCTGCGTATCTGTGTGGGAAAACACGGCTGGTGAATTATTCAGCGTGACCCTGCTCAGTGCTCCTGACTTCCCTAATGATTTTATTTAAACGGTGGATGCAGTGCGGCGGGGGGAGGCGAGGAGCTCCACAGCGTTCCTGTTGTACTTCTCTGTGCAATACACAACCACTGGCTGATGTTAAAATGCAGTTGTTAGGTTTTGATTTTCAAAGGCCTTCAAAGATGCAGCTCCCAGTCAAAAAACTCCAAGTGCCACTCAAGTGATTTGTGGACCCCACTTTGACCTAAATGTGACACACACACACACACGCACAGCCTGTAGGTCCAGCTAATGCCGATGAAGAGCGCAGAGACTTAATATTCTGGAGTAGTGAGGCTTTGCTGACACTTGTGCAGGTTTCTTCTGGGTCTCCAGTTTCCTCCAACAGTCCAAAAACAGGCAGGATAATTGCAATATGGAAATTGGAATATCTCAATAGATTATTGAGAACGAGTGAGAATGTGTGTGTCCCGCTCTGTGATTGGTTTGTTCACCAACTAGGGCGTGTGCCCCGCCTCCAGTCCCAAAGCTGCTGGAACTAACCCAGAAATGACCAGAGCCTTCTGCAAACATCTGTCTAGTACAGGTGATGCTTTATGATGTGTGGTATTCCAGACAGCCAGAGGAAGTTGTCGATCTAGTAAAGAGGCAGAAGATTGCTTGTTGAGTCTGATGCCTTCAAGATTGTGAGTGTCTCTCCGTGCTGGAGGTAAAAACACAGCCAACTGTGAAATTGAAGATGTAAGAGACATGCACTTACTGTATAAGGAGATTTTACAGGTCTGTGGAAACCGTGTGTGCGTACGACAAGTGCCAAAAAAACGAAAAGGCATGAAAAAGATCTCAGGTTATTTGATGTTTCTCCAGAAGGTTGGTTTTACGTGGCTTATTCAGTCCGAGAAATAACATGGACAAATAACTGCCTGATAACACGATGTCACACTAACGGTGTGAGACACAAGTGCAAAACACACACTCGCCACATGCCATAATCTTTAAATGACTGACTCCTTCACCATATATAAAGAAACTCCCTGTATCCTTCTGGGGGGTGGGGTGGGATACAGAAAAAAAAATGAATTATTGAAAAGAATTTGCTCAGGCTGAAGGTCAGAAACTGGGAGAAGGAACTCCTCTTGATTAAAAATTCATGTTCGGCGAATTGTCTTCTGAGCTTTGTGCTGAGATGGCGAAGACGATGGCGCTTCATCCGACCAATCACGACTCAGAATTGTGAAATGAGGCTTGGGCAATAACTGCATATAAACAGTTATTACTATATAATAAACCTCACACGTGCCCTTCCGAGCATATGATGCCTAAAATACTCACATCAGCATCCGTGTGTTGCTTTATGCCAGGTTTTTTCTGCTCGTGGCATTAGAGAAGTTTTACCATTTTAAAATCATGAATGCAAATTTCACGCTGTGTAGATAAAGGCTAGAATTTATGCTGCCAAAACACAGTTGGGCCTTAAGTGGGATTTATAATCACGCAAGTGAGGCTGAAATATAATATCCATTCGATTTTTTGAATAGCACTGTCGACAATTTAGAATTGGCCAGACGAACTGAGACAGTCAATTTTACTACATTACGTATAAATGAAACGAAGAAGAAGAAGAAGAAGAAGGAGGAGAAGAAGAAGAAGGAGGAGAAGGAGAAGGAGAAGGAGAAGGAGGAGAAGGAGAAGGAGAAGGAGAAGAAGAAGAAGAAGAAGAAGAAGAAGAAGAAGAAGAAGAAGAAGAAGAAGAAAAAGAAGAAGAAGAAGAAGAAGAAGAAGAAGAAGAAAGGAAAATATAGAGCTTGCAGGTTTGAATTAGCTTTGCATCAATCTTTTTTTTTTTTTTTTTTACTAACGAAAGGCTTTGCTTCTTTTAGATCTCGGGTGAATTAACACCAAAAGAAATATTGACTTTGATGAATGTTATTCATTATGCACACATCAGCAGCTTTTAAGAAAAGGAGGAATGTGAGCCTGAGAGTGTTAAAAGACAGAGTGGATTTTAATAAAGGAACTGTATGATGAGAACAGAAGATCGAAGAATGAACTGATAGAAAGCAAGAATAATTAGGAATTATATTTTAAAACACTCTTAAACTATTTTTTTGGTAAATGTTACCTCGCCACAAGGGGGCGATATGCATCTAAAATCAAAGATCAACGGGTTTCATGGATTTTTCTTTTTCTTTCTCACAAAACTGGTTTGATTGATGAATGAATGTATGTATGAATGAAGAAAATTCATGGATGAATAGATGAATGTATATATGGATAGAAGAATGAATAGATGAGTGAATAGAAATAGATATATAAAAATAATATAGATAGATAGATAGATAGATAGATAGATAGATAGATAGATAGATAGATAGATAGATAGATAGATAGATAGATAGATAGATAGATAGATAGATAGATAGATAGATAGATAGATAGATAGATAGATAGATAGATATGCTTGGGTGGTTTGCTGATTGATTGATTGATTGTTTGCTTGATTGGTTGGTTGATTGATTGATTGGTTGATTGATTTAATCGAATCTGAATCTGATGGTAGAAAGAAAAGAAAGAAAACGTTGAATGGGTGAATGAATAAATGGATGGAAGGTAGAAAGGAAGGCCGGAAATAAATATATTGGGTGGCTACATGAAAGAAGAAAGGGTGGAGGAAAGGTGAAAGAAAGAAAGAAAGAAAGAAAGAAAGAAAGAAAGAAAGAAAGAAAGAAAGAAAGAAAGAAAGAAAAGAAAAGAAAAACATTGAACGTATCGAAAATAAATGAATGGATAAAATAATGGATGGATGGACAGATATGTGATGGGTGGACAAACTGACTGAAAAACATTTAAAGGTAAGCGGGGAATAATAAAGGTTACAGATTCATGCCTCAGTGTGAAAACATCTTTCTCTCAGTCTCGCGTGAAATAACTTTTAATCAAAATCACTTGACTTGTGTTTCGTCCCCCAGGCAAAAACAAGCCTGTTCTATCGAAAGGCCACTGAATCAGAGCAGGGTTTTTTTTTTTAACTGGTTTTGTCAAAAAATCTACATATCACGAATAGATTTCTATACCTATTTCCATACAAATGAGGTCTGTTCGTTTTGATATCAAAATTATAATCAAGATAGAAAGCCCTGGATTGGTGTAAATTCCAAAGTATGGTACTGTACTTATTTAAGTTTCGAAGGTGTAGTTGGACCGTATGCTAAGAATGACCTTCAGACAGTCAAGGTCAAATTTAGAAAAAACTCAAGAGAACTGTCTCCAGTTAACCTTCCAGACGTGTGCAGAGGATTCATTCTTCACATTGTCACGTTACAAGTCATCATCTTCATTCTGTCTGAGAATCATAAAGCATTGGATGGCGAACCCGACAATTATTCATGTTTATTTTTATTTTTCTCAGATACGCCACTACTGTTGCATAATTCAAATTTACATAGCTGCATTTTAAATTCAACTAGATTGCAATATTCATAGCAAAGTTTGGCCGCGTATTATGAAGTTTACACTGCTTCTCTATGTTTTCAAATTAACGGCTAAACTGATGGATAAATGAAGGCAGACTTTTGCCTCAGGGTCCTAGTTTGAACACTTCTGGTTCCGACTTAGTAATGTTAATATTTTAAACCAACATGAAGCAGTTTAGGAGACGTGTACAAGACTTGACTATCTAGGTCAATGTTTTTCAGAGAGTCTGAGCTGATCTTCTCAGTCTGATCATCAGTCTAGTTCCGCCCGTTTGGAGTCTTGAGAGGAACTTCTCTGGCGCTTTTGGGAATTCCATCCTGCAGAAGTTTAATGATAACGTTTCTTCTGAGGTCACAGTGGCCTCGAGATTCAATCTTGTTGCTAGAAAAGGAGAAAAAACAGAAAATATATTATGGAAATAGAAAGATAGAGAGACGGCAATAGTTAAAGAAAGAAAGAAATGGAGACAGAGCATAACAAAGTCACGATAAAGAGAGAGAGCTAGGCAAAAGAGAGAGAAAGAGAGAGAGAGAGAGAGATGTTAAATTGTGTCTCTGGAAGGTTCCTCATTAAACTGAACTAAGGCTTCAACAGTTACATTAAAAATGACGGTTTTTGACATTTCATCTTCTCGGATGAAAGACTGAA
>MU204241.1:792293-809506 GCA_017309775.1 Paedocypris sp. Pulau Singkep
TTCTCTTTTCTCTTCTCTTCTCTTCTCTTCTCTTCTCTTCTCTTCTCTTCTCTTCTCTTCTCTTCTCTTCTCTTCTCTTCTCTTCTCTTCTCTTCTCTTCTCTTCTCTTCTCTTCTCTCCTCTCCTCTCCTCTCCTCTCCTCTCCTCTCCTCTACCCTTGGCAGTACAATTCCCACCCCTCAGTGTTTGTGTCTGCAGCTTCTGCAATTTAACTGAGAAGGTCAAAATCATAGGTAATGTTTTTTTTTTTCCAATAAGCTAAAGCTGTATCGATATCATTTTCAGCCTGACACCGAGTTCCTCAAAGACTTCCTGTCTGTGTTTGTGCGGTGTGGCTTACAGGATTCGGACTTTCGCGGAATATATTGCTTGGCCAGAGATAATTTGATTTAATTTCATCGACTCAGTCTAACCATGTTGTGTCGGGGGACAAAATTGATGATGTCTGAGGTTTTAATGTGGCTTGACGAAATTTACGAACACACACGCAAACACATATTGATGAGTTCTTCTTTTGACCTTGAATGGCTTCAGTTGAGAAGGAAAGGTTTGTGTTTGGCATTGGAAATTCTTTGTGCAAAATACTATGGGACTATGTTTTCCCAGTCCTCGTCTTAATTTCATCTGAGTCTCCGGTATCCTTCCATAGTCCAAAAATGTCCAGAAGAATTGGAAAGTGGGTTTGTGTGTCTTGCTCTCTCATTGGTTGGACACTAATCCAGTACCAGAGTGGCTGTGATTGGCTCCAGTTTCTTGTGACCTGGAAAAGCGGTTCAGTAAATGAACGGAAACAATCATGGTCTTTCAATGGAAACTTGTCCGTGGTCTTTCTCAGTCTTATCTCCTATAAACTTACATCATTATCATTCTAATCAACAGTTTGGATGATTGATGTGAAGGTTACGAATTCTACATCACTTAAAAAAAAACACAACATGAGTTCTCTGATGGTTCTCCATTGTTCTTCAACTCTAGTTTCCATTCCTTGTTGGACAAATGTAGCAAGCTACAGCATTTTGCTCATTCACCAGTATGAATAGGAAGTGTAACTCACGTGGGTCTTGCTCCCTGAAGTAATCGGCTTGCATTTTGACACAAACCAGGTGGATTTGAACCCAGACATTGGCAATGTCTGCCATCTGCCCCTGATCTACAACTGGTACCCAGTGGCACGGCACCCTTCTCATCCAGGGGGCAGCTGCTCATGCCGACCCCTCACCCTGCAGCTGTTCTCAGCCGAGGCGGCTATAATCACCACCGCCACAGATCCAGTCCAGTGAGGGAAATCATGCTCCGTCATTTGTTCACGGCTCCTTCATCTACACCTGTCTCCTTAATCCTGACGTCGTGGCTTCTGAAGAAATAGTGAAGGCACAGATATACAGATACATTCCTAACTGATTTTTGTTTCTCTTAAGGTGCATAAGCATTATATACCCTATATACACTACCATTCAACTGTTTGGGGTCACCTAGACAATTTTGTGTGTTCCGTGAAAAGTCACACTTTATTTTCTAAGAACAAGGCTAGACTGTCGAGTTTCTCTATTTCTGGCCATTTTGAGCGTTTGATTGAGACAAAAATGTGATGCTCCAGATTCTCCACCTGCTCAAGGAAGGTCAGTTTTATCGCTTCTTTAACCAGCTAAACAGTTTCCAGCAGTGCTGACATGATCAAACAAGGGTTTTCCAATCATTCATTATCCTTCTGACACCATTAGCAAACACACTGCACCATTAAAACACTGGAGTGACAGTTGCTGGAAATGTTCCTCTAAGTGTCGTTTAGACATTGCACCAAAAACCAGACATTTACCGCTAGAATAGTTATTTACCTTTAAATAGATTGTGTTACTAATTAGTTTAAAGTTATTATCATTGACCAAATCATTGCTTTTATTTAAAAAATAATGTAGAAACAATAAAATATACCAGAACAAACTCACACAGTGCACCAAGAACCTACATGTCTTGGTTGTATAAAATGAAATGCTCAATGTTTTTTGTAATGTAATTATTCTACAAAATTGTAATAATTTACATTGATAGCAATTGATTTTCATTAAAAAATAATAATAATAATAACAACAACCAACTATTTTATATACTAGGCTGATTGCACAATTTTGAGAGAAGAAAAAAGTCATTATTGAAACATCAATTGCTCACTCTAAAACCAACGTCCAGTAGTATTAACATTTTATTTCTTTGTACAGCATTTCTAAGTATTTAACTATCAGTCATTTAAGTACCATTTGTCCAAGTGCAAATCTGCAAGCTGATTGGTCACTCCAATGATGTAATTCATTCATCATTGTAACCATCATTCATTTTTAAGAAGAAAAAACAGTCAAAAGCAATGAAAATAGATTTAGCATTTTCAGGGTGAACTGATCTTAAACCGAGCAAGGGACTGGATTTTACTTATCACTGATGCGGATCCGAAAGGCAGAATGGTAATTTGTAAAGAGACAGAGCGAGTGTGTGGCCAGGTTTCCCTGACCTTGTGTGTCCCCATGTGCACACACACACACACACACACACACACACACACACACACATGCGCGTGCGTGACAGCAGGGGTGAACTGTTTCATATTCAACAGATACGCACAGTGAAAGGCCAAAGATGTGTTTCTGCATGAATAAACATCGCATCGTGTCCAGGCTTGACTGTGTCCAGCGGACAAATGGCTTCAATGATACGGTGGTATCACACACAGGGTCTGGGAAAACGGGTTTGAACTGAACATCGGGGATGATATGGGTGAAAAATACATTGAATTATTAAACAGTCAAAACGCAATAGTCGTCGTTTTATTGACTTTTATTGGCTTTAATAGAAATGTGTTTATTGCTAGGAAGGTTTCATTTTCCAAACCAAGTTTAAATTGGTAATTAGAAACAAAAATAAGGTAATTTACTTAAAAGTAGGTACGTTTGAAACAAAGGAAATATAAATTGCATTAAATTATATACATTTTTGCTAACACCAATACTCAAAATGGCTTGAAGAATGAGCAAATCGATTCAGTGTCATGTTCAAAAACCTCGCAGTTGTGGATAGATAAAATAAGCATGGCAACAATATACACATTTATTTAAAACACAGGTATTAAGTATTTGCTTATATTGAAACAAACCTAAAGAATACCAACTCCTGCATCAAAAAACAATATGCATTTCTGATTTAAGTGCAGTTTTGAAGCTGCATTGTCTGACTGGTCTTGGGTTTTTGTTTCGCTTTTGTCTGCCAGCATTCGTCTGCATGTAATAATATGAGAATTTGTTTCTTCTGAATGAAATGATCAATCCCACTCTGTCGCAAATCACCCAATCGCAGTGTATTATCTTTACCGTTCTGCTTCAATTGTGCAAGCACTTTTAAAGCTGACACTGCTTCTTCAAAGTTGTTTAAAGGATCTGAATTATGAATTGTACTGGTCAATATATTTTAGCGCTTTTCTGCTAAGTATGGCAAAAGTATGTGACAGTCTATTCTATTCTATTATTTTCTGTAAAACACAATTTAAAGTGTTGTTGTGGGAAACAAGTATTACTAATTTTTTAAAATTCAATTGTTTTGTAAATTTTAAAATTAAGCAATACTATAACATGGAAGTGTAACAAACATGCACAAAAACCGAAGTGTGTTTGTGTGTGTGTGCGTGTGTGTGTGTGTTAGAGAGAGAGAGAGAGAGAGAGAGAGAGAGAGAGAGTGCTTGTGCATTTTTTAAACTGTTGCTTTGGTGGTTCATGCTAATTTGCCCAACATTTTTTCCTTGAAGCTCTCCAATTTACATACAAGAAAACCAATTTATCTACTTGTTTAGTTCATAAACTTAACAAATTCCTGGCAAAACACTTTAAATGGGTAATCTGTATTCTCATCTCCGCTGAACTGAAAGCAGACAGATGCGTCTGGCAGCTCAGACAGTACAGAGAATACTAATGTACCATCAGTCATACGCCTGCACAACTCTGCTAAATAAACTTGTCACCCTTTGACCAGTCTCATCCTTTGTTTTTTTTTAAAAGCTTTGTCCATTTCTGTGTGGGACAACTTGAAGTTTCAATCAGGAGTTGAGCCAAACTCAGGCGAACTCACGCTTGCATTACTGCCAGAATTATAAAGACCCTGAAAACCGTACTTGAGTAAAAGTATGAATACCTTACAGTAAAAAATTACTCCTTTACAAGCTACAAATCACCAATTCCAAGAAGACTTGGGTAAAAGTCGCATTCAAATTTAAAGGAACGGAAGTCTTTTCCTATACTGAAATTTAGGCTCAAAAACAACAAATGTGGGGAAAAAAACCAGGAGGTTTTGTTTCATATATTTTCATTTATAACACATTTTATTTCATATTTTCATATCATATATTCACATACATAGTTGATTTCATAATATTTAAATGAAACGTTTCAAACGAGATGAAGAAAAAGAGCAAATGTGCAAAATAGTGCATCCGCTAATTTAGCTCATAAACAGCATCCAATACCTTTTATTATATTGCCTCGACGCGATATTGCCTCGTCTGCCATTGTAATCTGCCATTGTAATCTGCCAAATGTAATGAGTGTCCATTCAAATGTAGTCAAGTAAAGAGTACATATCAATGTAGTCAAGTAGAGATTAAAAGCTAATTATACTTTTGATATTCAGAACAAGTACAAAGTAGCTAAAAAGAGACTTGTGTAAGTAAAGAAACAAGTAAAGAAAGTGCATTTACTCGACTAGATTGCACCTCTGATTACTGCAATTCTTTCAGAGCCAGATGGTCCAAAAATAACAGTGTTTTATTTTGTTCAAGAAAAGCTGACGATTGAGATTGTCATGGAGATGTTGGTGAAATGAAGTGGTGAAATCAAAACTAGCTCGTCATCTTCACATTAGTTCCTTCATTAGTAAAGTAATGGAGGTTGTGGGTTTATCTAATAAATGATAGCCGGGTGTAATTACTGGCTCTTTCCAAGCAATACTTTGCTTTCCTGCTATTACAATGTGCTCAGAACAAGGGCCCGTTAAGCATGGAGTATTGTCAATCTCCCTCCATGTTTTATGTCATTCACACACTCCAGTGAAAGGCACTGTCTGTGAGGAGTTTACAGTAATAGCGCTGCTCAATTAGGTGCCAAATGGCTTTCCAGGGATCCGTATTTGACCTTTAATGCTGCGTGCCACAGAGCAGCAAGAGTTTCTGTCAGGAGGAGACATACGCTTTGTATAACGATGAAGTTATTACTCCAGAAGACGTGGCGTGGTTGCTCAGCACTGTTGGGGAACAGTAAGGGGAAACCAGGTTGAGATCGGGGCTTGTGTGTTCTTCTTCTGCTATCATGGGTTTATCTTTGAGTCACTCTCACCTTCACTCTCACTCCCAGAGGAGTTTTGGAAAATTACCAATAGGTGGGAGTGAGAGAGTCAATGTGTCTGCGCTGTGATTGGTCACCAATCCATTGTGTGGTCAGAATTGCTAGCGTGAGTGATAAAAAACTAGTGAGAAGAAAATGAAAAATGACCAGTGGTTTAAAGTTCTCGAGTAAATGGACTTTGTTGCTTTACTTAAGTATTTTGGCTACTTTATCCTTGTACTTTTACTTTCTGCTGGACTTCATTTTTGATTGAGTATCTGTACTCTTTACTCCGCTACATTTGAATGAACACTTACCGCTATTCATTGTGATTGTTTGTCACAAGTTGACATATTTTTCCTACTACTGTTAAAATACTTAAGTTATTTAGACTTTTGCTCAAGTCTTCTAGGAATTGGTGACTTGTAATGGAGTAATTTATTACAGTATGTTTAACCAAGTAAGATTTTCAGGGACTTACTCTTTACACCTCTGAAAATGAAAGTCCTTTTTTCCAAACATACGTAAGGCGTTACCTCAATTCAGACTCTATGTTTGATTCATTGGAATTGTGTGTTAGATGTATTCGTTAGGTTCTTCTGCCGAGGGAACTTCTTTACTCAAACTGTTTCTTCAGTCAAGAGAGAAACTGTTTGCCATTCTCTATATCTACTTAGCCATTAAACTTCGTCTGGCTAAACCCTTGTTTGTGAACTCGCCAACCATTGACAAAGTCAAAAGTAGTCACATCGATTACTTAAGCAGAAGTAAAAATACCAGAGTTGAGAAATACTTCTGTGGAGGTAGAAGTATCAGCTCAACCATTTCAGTCTGGTACTTTTTACTCTTACTGGTAGTGGTAAAACTACTTGATGTAAAGTAATGAGTGGTGCATTGAAACAAGGTGCTGTGTTTAGCGCCAGGGTTCTGGGTTCAAATCTCAACCACCTCTATATATCAATGATTCAGACCTTTCCACCTTTTGTAGATCTTGAGCCAGTGATTTTGGTCAGTCCCAACACTAATACTTTAAATACAACAAAACGTTCTTGTCTAACACCGTGTATCCAGTGACGCAATGAAATTGACCTTTCCCGTTTAGTCTGTTTACTTTTTAATCTCACCTATTTAAAAATGTTAATCTTTCAGACAAATCCACTATTGGGGATGGGGATTTTTAATGGATATTTAAAGCATGTTTACTATCAACTGACAAAAAACTTAGAGTGGATTTCTCCGGAATCGACTGGAAGTAAAAAGTAAGCAGAAAATAAGTACTAATAAGTACAAGTAACGTATAAATAAGCCAAAATTCTACTTAAGTAAAGTAACAAAGTATCTTTCGCCAGATGTCGCTTAGTCTTATTACGTAACAATGCAAGAATCTGAACATCTCAACATTGAGCATCTTCACTATAAGCTCCATAGAATGAGTAACACAATGGACCCGAACCACCTTGATCATGGTTGCATATTCTAATAATTCCATGGGCTCTAAATCTGCAGAAAAGACAAAGAAGCATGGCGAAGCCTTCCACATGCTTTGTAATTTATTTACAGCCGAGTATAGTCAGGTCTTATTACACCGAACTTCAACTATGAGAGCCGGGAGGGACGGCAGAGATTAATGGTTCTTTTAGGTCATGGGTTTGTGAGTCGCCGGTCCCCTGTCAGATACAAAAGGAAAGTCTCAATAAAATACTTGATTTAAACTCTTGCCTGTGGCCACAGGTTGAATTTGGCTTTACTCCACATCAGTATTACTTTCAGCAAACACGTATAAATGAAGAATTTGTCCTACAGAGCATTTAATCAAAGTATTCCAGGCATGGCCAAGTGTTCTTTAGCCCTGTTTTCTGGGCAAACACTCAATCAAAATGTCTTAATGAGACAATTCAGGGATTGAACACCTTGATTTAAATGTTCCTGTGGAATTAGTATGGAGGGAGTTGGATTCTGCAGAGGCAAAACTATCTTGAATTATATAAAAACCAGGTCACGCTCTTCTTTTCAACTTTTGACATTTCTAAATTCAGTACAGTTAATATGAATTATATAATTGTAAATTAATCTATAATTTCTTATTTTTTGTTCAAATTATAGTACAAGTAATGAAAATTACCAATGTGCTTGACGGAGAGTGTGTTCTGGGCTGTGATTGGTTCACTGCCAGTTTAGGACGTCTGTCCAGCCCCAAGATCTCCCTGCGACCCAGAAATGGAATAAGCAGGAGAGAACTGATGTATGTGCACAAAAATAATTTCTGTACAATTGCAACATTTTTATTCCTTTTTGGACTGAAACCAAAATTCAAACTCAAAAGAGTTGAATGAAAAAAACAATGTACTGCTTGAAGCTGGATTCAGATAACCTTGTACAACATTTTATTTCCTGTGTGTGTCGTGATGAATGTTCTCTCAAGGGCAGACAACAAGGTGAAAGATTAATGGTTGTTTTAAACATGTCTCATAATGGAAGGCTTTATTAACCAATTATGTAGAAGAAATTAAAAATTAAAAATGGACTTGTTGGTAGTGAAGTGGACACATTATATTACTGTACCAAACACACATTTCGGGACTGCTTTTTAATTTCTGGGTTAATGGGAGCTGAATTCCAAATCTAAATTCTACAGATGCTTTTAACTGTGGAAATCTGAATATAGAAAACTGGTTTCTTATCCGACCAATTTAAGTGAAACTTGCCACCTACTGGTTTCAACTAGTTGCAAGTTTGACAAATGAATTGTTCTAATAGGAGCACAGCAATCACCTTTTTTTTTTAGCTTTTGCACAAACGATTTCCCCTTAAACAAGAACCCACTGTATGATTGTGTAAAAAAATTAAAAAAAAAATTGTTCAAAAACCAAAATATGACAATAAAAAAAACAATAAAAAAAACTAAACAAACACAAACAGAAAACAAGAATTGTGTTCTGATTTGACAGAAACACAAAACAGAGAAATTTACTGTGCATCATTTCAGATTCATGACTTCAGCGGAAGGTGTTCCGGCCCCATGATACTCCTCAAAGGAGCATTAAAGTACAGCAAAGTGTGGCTTTTTATTATACATTCCCCTTCCTCTACTCATTCACATCGCCAATAAATATAGTTATGAGCAAAGATTTACAGGCAAAAGTTGTTGAATGAGGTGAGAGTGCAGCAAATTGCCTATGAAACATTGGGCTTCATATGAGCTCTGACAGCTTATTGCAAATGACACAATGAGATGTATTTGCTCCGGCAGCTCAAGACGACGACTAATTAGCCTCCACCACCAGCTTTTATTCCCTGGCCTTGTCACAGGGAGTTGTTTACCTCTACAGTAAGTCTGGCACGAGAGGCAACTTCTATTGTCTTACTGCGGCTATACAGTAGAATTACGTGCTAAGATGAAGGAAACAAATAAATCCACACAATAGCTGCTGCAGTTGTGAGGAAAGTTCCTGTGAGGAAATATGGACAAGAGAGGTTCACAAAACTCCATCTTGTCATCGGATCAATCATGAATATTCCTCCGTAAGCTAAGAATGTGATGGATTATCCCCTTGAGTGCAAAGAACATCACACAGAGCTCTGCGAATAAAGACCTTCGTGGCATATTAACCAGGGTTTCTCACGCCGTGATCAATGGTGGCTCGTGAAGTGTTGTTGAAAGACGGGATGTAGAAGAATGTGTGGTCGTGATATTAATCCTGCTGAGTAGAATAGAACCAAACCACTGCTGTGAATTCTGTGTTTTTTAATCCTCCTTAGTTTTAATGATACTAGAATTATACAACACTATTGTCTTTATTCACAGTAAATATAACTTCTTCTTGGGATTTTGCGACCCAGCAGACCTCTCCATTACATTTTGCTGACACAAGCAGTAATCGAGCAGATCCAGGTCATTTGTTAAGGAGACATTTTATGTAATATCAATGTTAATAATATTAATAATATCATTAATTATTATTATGAAAACCTCTTTGCTTGTTACGTATCATATGCATAGACTGAGCAGTAGAACATTAATTCTGCACAGGCTTATACTGAGTATCAAGTCTTCATTCAACACTCTCAAACAAACACGCAAACAAGCAAACAATAAATACATAAACATTAAATACATTCATTAAAATATATATTGCATACTTTTTATTCACGTGAATAAGTAATAAATTGTGAATGGATTCCAGTCAATGAGTCACTGTCTGAAAGATATTTGATGTGAGGGATTTTTCCAGACATTGTGACGAATGTGTGTGTGGCTAAGCATGTGTGTGTTTGCTAAATGCATTTGTTTAATGTAGACATCAACGCTCTTCACTTGTCGGCTTAGTGAGGCTTTTTAAATATCTTTACGTTTCCAAATCCTCATGGTATTTCATCTGTTCGTCACACATTTTTTGTCCTTTTTTTTTAGCTGCAAGCACAGACACTCATCATAAAATAGCTACTTACAAAGAACAAGGTTTCAATCTCATGCAGGTTTTGTCCTTTAGAGTCATGAGGGGAGATTCTGAACGTTGAGTTCTTCGCATGATGCTGTTGAAGAGTCTTTTCAAATCGTTGCCTGTTCAAGTTCAGTTAAGGTTTATTTTATTTATGGAGCACTTTGTCTGTACAGAAAAAGCACAAAGCAATAGCACTCAATGTCTATAACAAACCAGTAAGCGAGCAATGAGGATACAATGACTAGAAGAAAAACTCATTGAAGAGAAACAAGCCCTTTCCATTTATCCAGGAGAACATTTTAGACATCAAGAAGTGAGTGAATGTTAAAAGGGATCCAGGCATGTGCATTTTTTTTTCCAAATGCAGACTTTTCCAAAACCCTGATACAATAAACGTGCCTGTTATTCAATACATTTTTCTATTTTTGGGTCACAGGGAGCTGGAGTCAATGCCAGTAACTCTGAGCCTGAAGGCGGGACACACCCTGGATCAATGACCAACCAATCACAGAGCAGGACACACACACACACACACACACACACACACATTTCCAGAATTTCTGCTGAACACAAATTTTCGGACCATGATGACATTATGAAATATAAATTGCTTTGCAAGAAATAGAATGGATTAACAACCCTGGCATCATTTTATTTTTAAACAATTTGCTTTCCGATTCCCCATTGTGACTTGTTAGTTTTGTGTGCTAAGTAAGTGTGTATGTTTTTGAGTTGTGCTTCAAACGAAGTGTTTTTATATTCATCTCTTGTGTGGACGTTTGGTTTTCATGTATTTATTTTTTTCCCCCAAATAAAAGCCCTTCATTGAAAAGCAGTTGGGTTTCTCCCTCTCTCAAACCCTGACAATTATGTGATCTGTCACATGTTTTCTGCACTTCTGAACTGCTTCAGCATTGTAAGCGCAGCGGTAGTTAGCAGCACCTGGTGGCAGATGCATCTCAGCTGAGGGCACTTCCTGCTGTGGAGGAGAGGGGCGGAGTCAAGGCTTTGATCGCCCTTCATTCCCTCCGGCGCTTCTGCTTCAGCACAGGTCATTACCATAACTAATATATTTCTTACAACCCCCGTCTAGTTCTGCATCAGGTTTCAACGAAGCTCTCGTGCCTGTAAAGGACTAGCCTGCTTGCTTTCATATCAGAGTACGCAGCCACCGTTATCTACTATTTAGCTTTAGCCGATAGCTTCCATGCACATCGTTCCGTAAAACATGTCGCTTGGAATTTCAAAGATTGTGGGATGGATTCCCAGTGAAATTACAGTGTGCCCAGAAGGGGGTTCAATACGTCGTTTATTAAAAATGTGAAAAATAACAACACCCAGAAATCCTGCGACAAATACTGCGTTGATTTTTCGCAACTGCTGAAATCCATCGTTGAAGGCCTCAGGGCTGGCGAGATGGGGAAGAAACTGCCTTCATTCATCTGTATTAGACTGGATTGCTGAGGCGAACCATTCATCTGCCTCCCTGAGTGACTCTGTCCTCAGGAACTCCACTGTTGTTTCTCGCTAACAGGCAGAACACGGCGCATTAATGCCCGACACATGCATTATTGATGGAGGGCAGGGGCTGATAAGCTCAGCGGAGCTCCGGGCTTCTTCATCTACACAGAGGGCCAATTAAAACCAACCCAATTCATGGCCTCATAAAGCTTTAGGTTGTGCTGGGTAGTCTGATATACTTAGTCAAACAGACGGATGTGTGAAGGCACCAATGAGTAGTGCATATAGATATATACATTAGCTGTGACACACTAGGCGGAAGAGTGTTTTTTGCAGGTTTAAACAAAGTTTGATAATAAGGCCGTTATAAAGCCAAGCAGAACTGAAGTATGGTCAACTTCTCTTTGATTTCATTCAATGTGTTGTTGTCTTTTTATCGCACAATTTATTCCGGATCTGAAGAAAAGTACTGGTATTCTTTATGACATGGTCATCCATTTAAATTGTAAAAAAATCTATCTAGATTGTAAAAAAAAAAGAATGCAAATTGTATATATATATATATTTGTTTCATAAGCTCCAAAACTACACTAAATTAATTATTTTATGTAAGCTAACAAAAAATGAAAAGTATTTTTTAAATAGAAAAAATAAATAAACACACACACACACACACACACACACACACACACACACACACACACATATATATATATAATGTATATAGAAAGGTGCTTGATCGAAGTGATCTATCGGTAATCATCTCTGCCCGATAATTGCTTGGGGAGAATTGATCAGACCTTTCAAAAGGTCAAATATTATAAATATTTAAAGAAGAAAAAATAGACATCTTGCTGATAAACACAGTTGTCAATGTATGGTTTATTATTTTGCTCTTCGATTGTTGGTCTACTGTATATAATAAAGTAACAGATAGGTAGACATGACAGTATTTAGCTTGGAAAAAACAGACATAAATTGTATTGGCACATGAAAGCTATTCTGACAATTCCGACCGTCTCATATAACCATTTCCGTGTAGACGGACAACAGGTTTTCAGGCATTTTGAATTTAATACGACTGCCCAAGAAAAAAAGAAATCCCACACACAACTGATACAAATCCAAAACGTCTGTCCGTCTCTCAACCGACAAGATTGAATCACCTTGCTTAGCATTTCCTCCTCACACCTCCGTCCGAGGAGTGATGGAGGGCACGACAGCCCCTGGAGACCACTGTTACCTCCAACACTCGCCGCTCACTGACAGCTCCAGCCTGACCTTTCACCCTCAAGCACACCAGGGCCTAAGCGGACGTGTGTTGGGGATGATTTTTCGGATACGTTGGGCTGATCGTTCAGACACTCATCCCACCAGGGCATTAGGACCTTTTGGGACTGTGGGGGTGGATGTTTGGAGTGGATAGAAATGCATGTGTAGGAGGGTCCTTGCTATTTGAGGAACACTGCATAAATCATAAGGGGTCAGGGAGTCACAGCAGTCATTATGGCACTCTCCTGGAATCACGCCCAGGGCCAGATGATCTCTTCTCGGTGAAGAAAGAGCCCTCTCCAGAAGACCGCAAGTCAAAACAAACATCGCTCTGATTACAAAGACGTTCTCCTACTGCGTCTGCATCCTAAAGTGGGGCGACACACTGAGAAAAACTCATAACGGCATGTTACAATCAAAGCAAGTGGATTTAGCTTCTTCCCCAAATCGTCAATTACAGCCTTTTAAAATATTCACGAGGTCAGATTTGCCGCCAATACACACGTCACTGAAAACTAACACTGCCAAACTGAGCATCAACCAGCTGAGGAGGTGTAATTCATCCCTTAGCTTCTCATCTTTACCTGCCAACACACAATGTAGAGGCTCTTGTGTTGATAAGGACCGATAGAAAACTACTGTGACTTACGGTAATGTAGCCTAGTGGACGTAAAGGCAGCACGCACAGTTGCTCGTGATCATTGGTTAGCTGTGTCCTACTGGCTAGAGACTTGTGTTTGTGATCAAAAGGTCACCAACTAAGTCAAAAGGTCACCATCAGGTTGGACAACTGAAGTATCATGCATTGGACGTGTGTGTGTGTGTGTGTGTGTGTGTGTGTGTGTTTGCTTCACTATAGGACACACAAATGTTTCTCGAGCCTTGTGTTTATTTATTATTCTTCACAATTAATTCTTCTCACTTTAATTATTTAATTCAATGACAAAGCAGTAAGAACTTGTAAAGTAAAGTGAGTTTGTCAATATGGCCAGTCAGGGGAGCGCTGGTATTTGTATGTGTATTTGTAAAACACGTAAAAATTTAAAAATTGTAATCTTTTGATAAAGCAGTTTGATAAATGACTCTAAAGTCAAGTAAAGCATTTAACCATCCAGTGAAGTATATATTGAGAAAGATCTTCTCAACAAAAAAAAAATAAAATAAAACATTGTAATGTTTTTTTTAAATTAATCATACAAAGATGAATAGCAGTGTCAGAAGGAAGAGACACAAGGAAGAATATTTAACGGATAAGTCTTGAATACCAGTAGCAGATAAAAGATCCGTTCGCGGCTGTTGGTGCAAAATCACTTTTAACACCATTACAAAGATACTGGTGTTAATAGTTCACACACTTCATACTTTGATGAAACACACACAATACCAGCAATCATCAAAATACAACACTGAAATGAAATTGACCAAAAAACGATATGGGTGGCATGTTGTAGTGTAATGAGTTGTGAGGCTGTGGAAAGCTGACAACATTCTGAGACTGTAATGGAGTCGCTGGTTGTTGGGCTTATGTCAAGTGGTCTGTTGAACTCTGTTTCTTTTCCAAGTCTGAGTTTGTCACGTATCGCCTCGTCAGATAACCGGTTAATTGTGGAGGTGATAGCTGTCTGTCTGATAGCTGATAGCTGATGCTATCTGGGCATATTTAAAGACCTAAGGAAAGTATGTTTGCTATCTTTTTGGTATCTATTTTAGTCTTCTTGAGCAGTTGTGGCCTAGTGGTAGAGAGTTGGACTTGTAGCCAAAAGGTCACAGACTCGAATCGCAGAATGGCAGATGATAAACTGGTGCACAGATCACTTTAATAATAATGTTATGAACTGATAGTTTGATCCATTTTTGATATTCATCAGTGCCAATTGTTACCCTCAGAAATGAAAAGTGTCCAACATTTCAATGCAATGTTTCCAGGAAGACCTGGTTTCAAGATTAAAAAAATAAAATAATAAAAAAAACGTGCAAAAAAGCCATGGCCACACTGGTACAGTCTCACTCCAAACACATTTCAAAGTACACAAAAAATGCCATAAAGGTTTAAAACAGCAAAACAAGATCAGTAAACAAAGCTGAAATAAAGACTGCACACTTTGGACGACAAAACGAAGTTTGGCATGACCAACACCACAAAAGAAAAGAAAAACACACAAGGATGAAAAATAAACAAGTTTGAAAATGTAACAAATTAATATGGAAAGAAAGGCATGAGGGGAAAAAACAATTGGCAACAATAAAAACGTATCTTAGAAGCGATCTGGAACAAATGGTAAATAACTTATAATTATGACAAATGACAAATTAAGAAGGTGGAGAAACAATGAAAAGACTCATGCTAGCACAAAACTCCACTAGGAAGAACATTTCCGAGGACTTTTGGCCAGTTCCCTTTGCTTTCAATCCAGCAGTGACTGGGATTAGAGGGACGAGAGAAAGCATTAGTCCGTCTGAAAAACAATGACAGGAACTAGAAATCACAAAGACATAAAACACCCAACACTCATTGCTTTAAAGAAGAAAACGACATCATGGGGTTTCCTTTGATTAACCCACAAACACTATATTACACGCAGCCATATAAACTGAACTAAAAATGTACCTGCAATTATTGTTTGATTTTTATTCTGTTAGATGCTCTGATGAATTGTTATTTAAATGGATGGTTTGTAATCCTGATAAAAGGTTGGTCAGAGCTCACTGCTGAATTCATTGTCAAAAGACTCTGTATGATAAATACAGACAACCTCCTGTGGAGCCGCAGTGCTTCATATACATTATTCACTGGGACAAATTGTTCCCCATTTATAGCATATAATCCACAGTGAAGCTACAGCAAAGCAAACAAAGCTACATGAACTAGAGGAGATGCAGCGATCGCCATGTTTAGAACCAGCGTCAGAGCCGTGAACTTTGCCATTTCGAAAAAACAAAAGTAGATATGTGCTTACATGTCCGTGTGCCTGGAGGAGGGAACAAGTGTGGAATGGACTTTTCCTTCTACGTGTTGAGAGGTAATCATTCATTCTGAGTGGCAGGTTTGGTTTTCTCTGCAGAGGCAGTGGCCTTGTCCACACACACGCGCACACACACAGACGCACACACACACACACACAGACACACACACACTGTTCCTAATAATTAAGTCTTCTCACACCTCAGTGAACCTGTTTGAAATAATGTAAAAATGTTCACACATGCTTCCGTGAGAGTTGTTTGGTAGAACACAGCACAGCATGTGGATTGTACATCACTCTGTACAATGAAATGTAGACAGGAACTGTTGAATGGGACTAAAATATATGATTTATATGTTAATGGGGGGTTTAATGTACTAAGACCCAAAGATGCCAACACACACACACACACACACACACACACACACACCCTTTATCTCTGTACTGTGGATGGATGGATGGATGGATAGATGGGTGAATTGAGAAATAGAGAGAGTCAAAGCAATGGATGGATGGATGGATGGATGGATAGATAGATAGATAGAGAGATAGAGAGATAGACAGATAGACAGACAGACAGATTCAGTAGGCCAATGAAAATACAGTTCTAGTTAGAGAAGTCTTGCTTTTTTAAGTAAGCATCAAGAGAGAGAGAGAGAGAGAGAGAGAGAGAGAGAGAGAGAGAGAGAGAGAGAGAGAGAGAGAGAGAGAGAGAGAGAGAGAGAGAGAGAGAGAGAGAGAGAGAGAGAGAGATATATATGCAATGACCGAGGACTGAAGGTAAAGAACAAGCACATAAAAAAGACAGAAAGCAACTGTGCTATAAAAAACAAGAGGTTTCTGGCTCAGCAAATAGAAGAGAACGCCGCACACAAGGGTTAAAGTAATAGACATTTAACGGCAGCGTTTATGGCCTGATACAGAAATGAATCTGTTGGTTTGGTGTTGAATTTTTAATGACAGCGTGCTTACCAAACATCACGATTCTGGAAAACACATTCCACGTTGCATGTTAGACATGGCAACATATCAGCTAATATTGTAGTCTTGCTGTAAAGTAAAGCATTCTCGGAAATGTGTATTACACCCTGGATATTTTATTTATGCTCAATGTCTTGTTTCCTTACAATGTCTGGTCCACTCTTCACTATATTCCATAATTTACTGGATCTATACATCTAGCCGTTGGTGATAAGGATTCTGACCAAGGGTGAGTAAAAAAAACTAAGGTCTCAGTGGCTGGTCTTCTCATGCTTGCGTGGGCTTCCTCCAACAGTCCACCTCTAAAACATGCAGAAGAATTGGAGTGAGTGAGAGTGTGAATGTGTCTCTGTGTGTCTCGCTCTGCTGGTCTACTGGTGGACCATCAATTCAGGGTTTGCTTCCCATCTTCAGACTGCTGGGATTGGCTTCAGCTCCCAATGACACAGTAATAGATAACATTTTAAAAAATGGATGGATGGATGGATGGATGGATGGATGGATGAAATCACCCTCATGTATGGAACGTATCTAGGGGTCTTGGGATGGATGGATGGATGGATGGATGGATGGATGGATGGATGGATGGATGGATGGATGGATGGATGGATGGATGGATGGATGGATGGATGGATGGATGGATGGATGGATGGATGGATGGATGGATGGATAGATAGATAGATAGATAGATAGATAGATAGATAGATAGATAGATAGATAGATAGATAGATAGATAGATA
>MU204241.1:809531-840581 GCA_017309775.1 Paedocypris sp. Pulau Singkep
TGTACTTTTTAGAATAAACAAGTCTTCATGTTGTGTTTTTACTGTGAATACTGTTACTCAAAGTACTAGAGGATTTACAAACTGTGAAGAGAATATTTCAGACATCTGTTCTTTGGGTTTGTGTAAGATAGGCCTGACAGAAGAAAGGGAGAAAGATTGAGGATTTGCTTTAGTGAAGCTCTTTCCATTAGTGCGTTCAAAGAGTAAGCTTCGCACGGAATTGCTGCATGTTTCTGCTAGATAGAGCGTGAAATGAATAGTAAGCAAACAACAATTGAGAATGTCTGGGAGAAAGGAGAGGAAGTGTTTATAGGTATTTGAGATTATAATGAGAAGTGTAGTTTCCTCGCTCTCACAGATCACTGATATTTACTCCAGACTCGCTTCAAAAAGAAGAAAGGCTTTGGTATGAATGCATGACATTATCAAGATCCATTCTGAGTTTGTCTGAAAGTGGTGATTTTCATCCAAGTGAAATGTCTTTTTCTTTAATTTAAATCCATTGGACCATTCATTTGGATTTGCAAATGCACTGCAGATCCTTCACTTGAAGTGCGCTCACATTTCTGTAAATTGTGAAGTGTTTGGTACACGTGTAGAATCCAGTTAGTATAATGATCTATGTTACGCATCACAAAAGCAGCAAAGGCAACACAAAGGTTTATACCCGAGTCCAGTTCTGTCTAGTATTCGTTTCAACCGTATTTCGACCAAGTCCGTTTTCTCAGGGTCCAAATCAGGCATCGCGTGAAATGAAGGTTCTAAAGTGCCTGTGGGTGTGACTGAGTGTGTGTGTGTGTGTGTGTGTGTGTGTGATGGGTTGCCAATCTATCCAGGGTGTATCCCTGCCATTAGCCCAAAGGTCCTGGGATTGGCTCCAGCTTCTCACGACCCAGTAATTCAAGAAATGGCTTAGAAAATGGATGGATGAATGAACTAGATTATGACTCTTACAACACAAATATCAACTCCACACATCCATTATCTAAACTGCCTTTTCTCATGGGCTTCAATCCCAGCGGCCTTGGCCAGAAAAGCTGGAAAACACCCTGTACAATTGGCAAGAATATTATAGGGCCAGACATTTGCTCGCGCTCGCTCTCTCTCTCTCTCTCTCTCTCTCTCTCTCTCTCTCTCTCTCTCTCTCTCTCTAGTTTTTGTTGCATTAATTAATTCCAAATGTTTTGCACAGAATAGGTATTTTTGTAGGAAACAAACTCAACTAATTTATTTTATTTATTTATTTTCATTTTAGTTAGATATTTTGTAATGATTTTACATTTTATAGTTACAGTTGTTTCTAAATTGTCAAAAATTTCATAAAAAAAATATGTTCAATGACATTCACTCACTTTCCATTTTATTTATTGCTGCCATGTATTTATCTATTTTTTATTCAGTCCAAGATTGCTTGCTCAGTCTCATATGATGTTCCTATAACTAATCGTGTGAGCGCCTCTATTTAAAATTAAATATTTGCTGGTGTTCATATGTTTCGCAGGGAAGTTGGAGTCAATGGTGAAGTAACAACATGATTAATAAAAAAAAAACAGAAACTTAAGCGGACTCTTACAGAACACATCTGGAGCATAACGGCAACATAGGTGAGTGCCAACAGACAGACAACTGAGAGTACACAAGTGACAACTTAAGTACACTTAACAAACGATAGAACAGGTGAAACCAATGAATCATGAGACACAAACACTGGAAAGTCACAGAACACCGGGAATCCTGGGCTTTGTAGTCCATAACATGATGAATATAACTGAACTGTTACAAAATATCAAAACTCAACCACAAGTTGAAGTGTACTTCTCAAAACAAAGTGACAGCTGATAACAATGGCATTTCCTACTTAGCTTGAATATTCAAGTGTTCAAACTAATTCCGGGTCAATGTCTTAAATAAATGTAAAATTATGCAATTATATTGCTTCACTCCTTTGTTTATATTTTTCCCATTATGCAGTAAATTCCCGTCTTTTGTTCATGCACAAGGTGAGATTAACAGGATATAGATTAATTCATTCAATTGAAGAGCACTTTGGGCAAGTTTACTCGGGATGTAAATCACAGCCAACTGTTTCCTTCTCTATTTACACAATCGTGCCATTCGTGATGCCATTGGAGTCAGCAAGTTCAGCGATCTCTTCGCTCTCGTCAGTAGAGCGTCTGTTGGCAAATCCACCCAGTCATTTCCACCAGTGCACAGATGTACTTCAGGGTACGGTTTCTTCTTGAAACTTTACCTTGTAAATTCCTGTCAGATTGCAGGATAGGCCTGGGATTGATACCCAGTTAGCTGATGGTGTACATAACAATTCCCAACCATAATTACAGAGCTGGTGACTTGTAAACACGTCAAAGCCTCCTTTATCCCCATACGGTCCATTACCTTACAGAATAAGTATGCACTTTTGCTCTTTTTTTTACGGCGTTCTGGAATGTGGAGGGGGAAAGCAGACAAAGGGAAGGAAAGAAAAGAAGACAGAGACTTATAGCTCTTACAGTAAGCGACAAGTACCGACAGCTGCATAGTAATATGGCGGATCGGGCTCTTCCAGGGTGAATAACTGTGTGTTCAACACCTTGCCCCATAATCATACACCTAGCACAGTGTTTACGAGCCTCCATGAATCATAGAGAGTGGACAGATTTACTCTTTTACCCTGAACAATATCTCCACACATCAGCCGCGAGAAGGGCACTCAGTAGAGATGTTTAAAGAGGAGTTGTTACAGCATTATTTTGGGGTTACAGCCTACAAACAATGTACCATGATCAGCCAGAAGAAGGTCACAACTGAAGACTTATGATGGCAAATGCTTCATTAAATCAGAAGTGGTTGATATCATATTCCAGGATTTCTGAACTGAAGAGTATTGAAGGAGGTTAGAGAACTGAGTTGACTTGGAGAGCAGAATTGTGTTTGAGAACTGAGAAGAGTTGGAGAAATAAATGAAGTTAGAGAACTGAAGGTGATTGGACTACTGGAGGAGCTTAAAGAACGGAAGGTGGTTTGAGACTTGAGGCTGCTTAGAGAACTGAATGAGGTTAGAGAACTACGGTTAGAGAACTGTATAAACTAGGATAGATAACCATCTGAAATAATGATATCTGTTGAACAAGAAGAGTACAAGGCTGATGTTCACCTCATGCCAATGCATACTGAACTTAAGACAAAGGGAAAAAAATCAATAATTCAAACAAACTCATGTCAAAAAAACTTAAACATGAGGGCCAAAGTCTCAAGCAAGGAGCCTAATCTTTACGTCTACCTGAAATGTTTAGATTGAAGAAGGTTCACTGGGTTAAAGGATGAAATCTTCCAGCAGTCGCGCCCATAATGGGCCCCTGTTGTCAGCGAATTTAAATGCAGTCCAATAGCCCATAAACCATCATTCCTACCTACTGGGTCAGGGTCAAAGGCTTGAGCAGTGCTCTGTATGGAATCACAATTGCAATCACCAGTTCACCAGAAAGGCTTTTTTCCATTTCTCTCAGTCTTCATGAACATGCAGGAGCGGCTTCCTGCTGGGGGTAATTTGGCCTGTATCTGATTATCCTCTGGGTGCTTGGTCTCCCTAATGGGCCATTCCCACCGAGCCTTCGTCCTACTCAAATATTCACACATGAGAATGACTTGCACACTTCTCCTGACCTCCGGATGTCACGTCTTTCTCTGTCAGACCTGCTTGTTTGCTATCTGACAGCGCGGCTGAACATTTCCTCTATCAGGAAGAAGATTGGCAGTGTCCTCTCGTCCTGACCTCTGGAGTGTTTGCTTCGGAGCTCCAGCACGGGTTCATGTGTCCAGCTTACAAATCACACATTTGGGCATTTGAGGAGTAGTTACAAATAATATAAACACCAGCAACACCTCTACTTGGTAACAAATCTAGTGGAATTCAAACAAACAAACAAACAAGTAAATGTTCAATTAGGTGTGATCATTTCCCATTTAAAATAGTTTTGGTGTTGTGCTTTATAACATATTTATTACTGCTTTCTTATACATTATACTCACAATAAATTCAACATAAGTTGAAGTGCAAAAAAAAAAAAAAAAAAAAACGAGAACATGATGCAGCATTCTCAGAAGCACTTTGACTCAGAACATCACTATTTTTTGGCCCATTTGCACGGAAGCTGAGGTGTGAATGTAATCACAAAGCTCAGACCGGTGGTTAAGTTCCTGAAGAAAAAGTTAACTACACCTTTAAACAACACCTGTATTAAACCAAAAACTTGTGTTATTCAGTAATATATATTCCCGAATTTTGGAAGGTATTGTTGTATTAAATAAATAACAAAAATGTTCTTTCTATTCCTACATAAAACGTGCGGTAAAGAGTTTAATTCTGACCTTCAGACAAAACTCAAAGACACGAAAAGCTTTTTCAGGGTAAAAAAAATTCCATCAGTCAATATAAAGTTTAATTTAAAGATGTTTTAATATATTGACTAATTTCCATATATATATATATATATATATATATATATATATATATATATATATATATATATATATATATATATATATATACTGTATATTCTTTCTGAATCTAATATAATGAGTATTTTTTAAAATAAAAGATAGGAGTCCTAGAAATAAATCTCACCATTGCATCATGATCGTGAAAATGATCACAAATTACTGTCAAAAATACAAAATACTGAATTACTGTATATCAATATACAGTACCAATATTGAACATGTTTTTAATGAAATTTTTTATGAAAATGTGTTAATTCACATCTTCTGGCTTTGAACACAATAAAAGGACACCCATTAGGCTGAACATAAACATATTATTCTTTTGAAACTTGAAACCAAAATGGTTTCAGTCTTGTTGAAACTGTCCTGAAGCCGTTCTTTGCAGGCTGTCATTTAGTGCACAGAAATGCCTAATGAGAAGGTGGAGGGATGAGGAACAGTTAACACAGTGACCCAGATCACAACAGCATTATTCAACAAAACTGCACTGACTGTAAGCCATTAAAGGGAAACAGGTTTGGGCAAAGTGCAAAGCATGGGTGTTATTTTCATGTAATATTATACAGCTAAAAAGGAATCTGTGAAAACAAGCATAAAGAATCTTCTTCAGATAATTTTGCTCCTTATAAGAAATATCCAATATCATGCACAATTTAGATGTCCATTTAGAACCATTAAACTATGAACTCCTCATCATTGACTTATATTAATTGATAAATACAGTTTCTTGCATACAACAGAACCAAAACCTTTTGCAGATTACTTAAGACACTTTACTAATATTGAAATATCAACAGTGCACAACTTCCTAATAATCTTTGTCCAACGTGGCTCGTATCCCGAGTTCTGAAAGGAGAAGGTCAATAACGGTCTTTCCATAAAAGTGACACAATAAGCACGAACTTCTCTTGAGACTTTACTAAACCGATTTTACAAAGCAAACAGAATGTGTGTGCTGTATGTGTGTTCACTTTACCGTGTATATACACTTCACTGATTGGATGAGTCAAATCCGAGTATGGTTTATCCAAATATGTCTTTTTTTACTTCTTTTTTAATAAAAGAGGGGGTAACAATGATGGAGAAATGTAGGAAAAGATGAGTTGTTCAGACAATCCACAAACCAAGTGACAAGTGTACCTCGATTTATGTCCGAGTTAATTTATTGATCCAAATAGAGGAAAAGATCCTGCTGTAATTCATGCCACAAATACTCCAATAAAGAAATCTTATCTATGGCTAGAATCTTTAATCTGAGGCCAAACATGTTGCCAATAAACAATGATGTTTAAATCATTTTGAGCATTTATAATTCAGCATTCCATTAAATAAAAACATTGCACATACGATGATTTCAATTGAATCTATTGAACAATGACGAACATCATTTTTGTGGTGCTGGTGGAGAGATGCCGGCTCTCTGTTGCCAGATTCCCCATTAGTTTTGGCATTCTATTTCAACAATAATTCAGTCCAGACCATTGTGTCCAGAAGAAGATCTGTTGGCGGTATTGTTTTATTTTATATAACAAAAAGAGAGCAAAACTTGTATTTATTCATTGAATTAAGATTTATTTCAGCCGGTGTTTCAGTGATCTTAGCTCAATCCAATCCATCAACTATCAAAAAAAAAAAAAACAGTATAAACTTTATAGCCAAAAACATTATAAGCATATAAGCAAGATAGATTCATTTTTTTTTTATATATATATTCTGTTTTAGCGTTTAGGTAACTGTTAAACATTGTATCTGTTTAATCTAATTATGTTTTATTTCAGATGGTGTTTTGGTGAGCAACATCATAGCTCAAGACTGTCAATCAACGATTAAAAGAAAAATGATGGGAAAATGGTAAGCACTGTTATAATCTCTACAGTGTAATTTTAACTACTGTACAATTTTTGACTAGAACGTTATAAACATGCAAGATTGAATGTGTATTCATGTGTTTTTACTTTTCATTTGTATTCTGTTTCATCACTTTTGAAGCCAGTTGAATCTGCATTGTAGTGTAAAAAATAAAACAACCCAAATTCTTCAACTATAATGTTGTTCCTGCAGAGAGGAAAAAAGGCGTCATTGTCCCACCTGTTTCCTTCTTAAATCCGTTCTTTCCTCTAAAGCTTGCACCCCGAGGCTAATTGGCCAATCTATTAGAATAACCACCAACTCAGTACCCCGGTGTAAGAGCTGGTGGTCCCAGCCCAATTACTGAGGGAACTCAGCAGCCGGAATGCTGGCTCGCTGTGATTTGGAGCCGGACAGAATGAACATGGCGAACACAGCAGCTGTGAAGCAATGGCTGTGAGCACCAGCAACACTTGAACAATAGTCACAAAGCATCTGTCGCTGGCTAACAGCTCCGGCACGAGGCTACAGGTGATGCAGAGCAGGAGCGTGTCTGCTAGTTACAGCCAAAGAGAAGTTCAGCTCGAGGCGATGACTGTCCGCCCCCATCACACTCTCTCCTTCATCCTCTCGCACAGACGTATAGCAAGTATTCTCTAATGGATCTCAGAACTAGACCATGACTTTCAATCGTGTGTGCGACTGTGTGTGTAAGACAAAATCCTGCTTCGTCCAAAAATATTAAACTTTCGATATTTAGTTAGTGTCTGTCTCTCAATGTTGTAGCTTTCTGAGAATAAAGCAAATTAGCAAACAAACATTTGAAATCTCTTTGAATGTTCTTGTCATTAAGAGGTGAACATCTTAGCACTTAACACAAAGCCATCGTTTTTAGGAATACATCTCTGATTCATTTTTTTTTTCCTTTTGAGGAAAAAATACAGCTTTTTATACAACAAAGACATTTTGAGAGAGAGAGAGAGAGAGAGAGAGAGATGAACAATCTTAAAAAATGAACTATCTTAAACTATGTTATTTGTCACTTTCCAAAATGTTTTATACTCTTCCCTTCACTTGAATGATTAATGGATCTTAAACTAATGTTTCTTGTTATTAAAATAGAACAGATTGCCTTAAAGCCAAAGTTCATAAAGCAATAATTAGTTGGATTTGAGCCCAAACTCCTCAGAATTGCTGTCATGGTAATCTCAGTGGTGTAAGCTTGAAGGTTTAATCCTTTAATAAGAGTTACGTATTCTTGTTTGCAGTTTTTCAACTGAACAAATGTATAAGTCGGGATATTTGAACATTTTATTGCGTGTGATATTCTGTCTTTTTTAAATACCATTTAAATTGTAATACCTTTTCTCTAGCTTCGGGGAATGACTGGGATACCACAGAAAATTATTGACACAACCAAGAACAAGTCAGCACCAAAATAAAACGAAACAAAAAGACAAATGACATCAATAGGTGAGGCAACTAAACTAATAGCTAGTAAGATTAATGGCAAAATAATTGTGCATCAAACACTACCAGTGGTCAAGAGATTACGAGAATATCAGTCTCATCAGCCGCAAAAAGCCAAGTCAGAATCGAATTGTTAGGACACATTGAATTATTTCTACACAAACCGCAATCATTTTTTTCTGACCTGTAAAATAAAGTCACCCCCTTCAAACTTGACAGATGGAAAATAACAAGCGCTCAAACTATTTCTTCACGTCACTCAGGACTCAGACATCCAGCTATGCATCAGTAACGTTGTGGACTTTCTGTGTGATCGGAGATAGTGCCTCTATCAAAACCGTCCCACGGACATGGATTTCCTTCATAATCTCACACGCACCATGCAGAGCATGTACATCATGTGGACATAGAGAGATGCTATCTGACCTTATCAGACGCAGGATTCTGAGGTAAAACCGAGCTGCTGCTGGTTCTGGATGTCTTGATGTCTCGACTATGCCAAATACTGACAAAAATCATCACAAACAATTCATCTTGCCCATCAATACAAGTGAAGACAAGACTTATTTTTCCAAAAGCATTAAAAGTACAAAGTTGGTTTGTGCTAATAATCTATTAAGCTAAAATTGAAATGAATAATAATACACGGACAGTGGGTTTCTTGCATTTCTGTAGACATTTGGTTGTACAGACTTCATAAAACGGCTAAATAAGTGAAACACGAGTTGAAGAGGAATAATGGCATCACTTCTGTGAGAAAACTGGCTGGGTGCATCTGCCTCATTAACCTCATCATTACTAAGAGACACCAGGGAATCATAAAGTGAGATTTCAATATTGAACTTCTATAAAACGACTATTTTCATTACTCACAGTCTTCCTTTTACTGCTCTTAACTGTCCTAAAAGGCAAGACTGTCTTTGGCTTGTAAACACTACACAGATTATAATGTCCTTCATTTAGACGTTTAGAGCCCTGAACAGCACTATCCCACAGAAATGTTTCTTGGCTATCCGTTTGGATTTGCAATGAAGTTCAATTAGAAATTTAAGCTTAGATCTTTAGTAGTGAACATTCCCTCTGGATTGAGGAAAAATACAGGTTCTCAGGCATTGCTTAAAAGTTTCCAAGCCGTAACTATGCCTTTTGCATTCTCAGCACTTTGGAGCTTGATGATAATTGTCAGCACAATGAATTAGCAGCTGAACCTGTTGCGATGCTATTCAGCATCTTCACGTCTATTATTATCCAAGTGGAGAAAACCTCTTCATCTAACACTTCTGGTTCATTTCTTCACTTGTATAAAATGTCAAATTACACGCTTTGAAGAACAGCACATGGATGGAGGACAATTTTAATAAAAAGTAATTTATTCAAAAATGAAATTTTGCTGGCAGGGCCAATTTCAAATGGATCAATCTTTATAGATTTTTAAGGACAGAAGAAACTTTTTTGGTTCCATTATTTGAAATAAAGACTTAATATATGAAATGTTTTGTGTGTTGGGATATACACATTGAACATTGAATACAGTTGAAAGTTATATTTAAAACCTACTAAAAACATCTTTTTGTGTGCTTGTCAACTTCACTGGGTGGATTAAACGCGGAGCACAATTTAAATATGGTTCCCAGTGACTTTAATCGCTTTACTTTGTAATCGTATTATAAAATATGTAAAAATAAAAAAAGAATGGCAGTACTTTTAGTGAACAGCAATCCAAAAACAAACAATTTACAGTCTAACAAAAAATAATCCAGAAAATAGAAATTGTTTGTCTCCCTTACACAATTTCATCAAACTACTTTTGTATAATGTATAATATTATACTGAAATATTATTAGAAAACTACGAGCAAGTCTGACCACCTGCTATTTAAACTACAAGCTGTTTATAGACTGTCCTGACATGCATCTCTGGGCCTTATTATAATCTCCTTGTTTTTTCTGGAACTCCCATTAGACTAAACACATTAAAATGAGTTGATACTGTAGTGTGTAAGTCTGCGGGACCACCCCTGTGAGACCACACCACTGTTACTCCATTTGCAACACTGAGCATCAATGTGTGTGCGCTCATGAGCTTTATCATCTCCTCTGATAAAGGTCAGGCCTGGCCATGATGGATGGCTGCTGCCGCTACTCTAATTTGAAATAAAGAGCAATAAAGAGAAGGCCTGTGCCGGTGTTGAGCAGAATCCTGATGAAGGAATTGTTAGTTAAGCAAAGGTTGACGATTTAAAGCCAACTGCAAGGTTGCAAGTAAAATGAGGCTGCATAGAACATGCTTATTATTTTCTTCATTTTAATACATTTAAGACGTTGAAAAGATTAGAAAAGTAATTTTATATCTTGTAAAAAAACAAACAAAAAAACATGCATTAAGTTGTTGCCACATTCCACATTCTTGAAAGTACAGTACTTCTAATGTCGGTTTATAGCTGTAGTTCTGACAGTCAGTTCACTGTTAAAGTGAGCTTTTCTTAGACTAGGATAGTTTGAGTTGTTAAAACGTATTAATGAGATAATAACCTGTTGTACTACTCAAATAAAAGAACACAGAAAATGGGACCAGAACATAAATAGAACCTACTTACTGATGCTTTTTTTATACTAAAACACTTTGGTATATTTTTATAAATGATACGTTGATTATGTACATATGAGTAACTTACTGTATAGTTTAAAGCTTGCAGTTACTATAAGGGAAATGTAAACTCTACACAGAAACTCAGTTTCTGATCCGTTGGTCTTCCATCGTACCACAGTGGCCAACTCGCACTATTTAATAAATATATTCAACAGATATGAATGTCAGACAAGACACAACTGGATCACATAAATATATACGTATATGTACTGTAAATATGCAAATAGGACTGATGCAACATGTCCTGATGACTGTTCTTTCAGTATTTCTACTATACTTTTGAAACATTTAGTCATATTCAAATGACACTATGTCAACATAGTTACCAAACAAATCAAACATCAAGCAAAAGATGACTACATTCATGTGTAGGCAGCTGTCAACTGTTTGATACACTAGTGTATTAAATACACTACTTTAACTAAACACTCACTTTGACACATTTGTGACATTGACTGCTTCCTGAAAGGCTTTCCACAACCTTTCTTGGGATTGTGTTCCCATTCAAATAGTAGAGCATTTGTATGATCTGGAATGGATGTTGGATTCGTAGACATTTCTCCAAATATCCCTTTTTGGTTCATCGCACTTTTGCTCAGTGATGCGTCATTTTTACAGGGCAGTTGTGGACCAGCGGTAGGGAGTGAGACCACCCTGGCATTGCAGGGTCAGTTCCCAGTCGGGTGGGTTTAAAAGGTGATGGGCTTAAGGCTGCCCACTGCTCCGGGTTTGTTTGATCCCTTTACTGAGTGTAAAGTCTAGAAAAAATTCCCAGAATGTTTTCAACCAAATCTGGCTATTGATCACAATTCACAAAATTATTACTTAATTATGTACTCTCAATAGTGGTGCTAATTCCAAAATGGTTGATATGAAGTTGGACGCTACCGTTGTCAAAATACATCAACGTGCCAAATTGTGGAATGTTGTTTTAACCGGAACTAAAACGTCCTTGTCTACCTAAATTGGTGCAACAACTATATACGTATATTATATGCAAACGTTTTTCAATGCACACCAGTTCGTTTCAACAGTCATTACAGCAGGGAATACATGAATTAATTGGTTAATAAGTTGGCTAGTTCACCCTTTGGTGACAACTTGATCCATTTGGCATGCCGAGGCTAATGGCTGTCATCAAATAAGACTGGCTTTCAGAACTGGTTATCTCAGCAGAGTTCAATTTATTTTCTGTCACCTCTTTCCCATGCCACTTGGCAGAGATGCATCAGCCACCGCAGTCGGCTGAAGGGATTCCCCCATTAGCAATGTTAATCAAACCATGAGGCGAAGTGAAGGGAGTCTCTCTTCAGTTTAGAATGCAGAATCTAATGGCTTCCAATACCAAACTGGCTTGATTGATTGTTTCAACTTGGTCATTCAGACGTTTAATAAAACGCAAAGGGACTTTTTCTGCGCTTTATTCGCAAAAAGGTAAAAATGATTGAGGGCGTCCTTATTTAGGTTTAAAGGTTTTTAATTGAACTCGACGAGGTGCATCCATCAGTACAATGCTAAAGGAATATTCCGTGTCGCGAGGCCTCGCTGCTCATTTTTCTCTCAGAGGAGTGAATCAGTCAGTACAGATGAAGTTGGAGCTGAGGTTTTCTGCCTTACACACAACACAATCAAGTCGTTATTCCATGCACGCGTTCATTCATTTACAGTAAATATCTTCTTCCATTTCTCGGGTCAGACAAAACTGAAAATGTCTAGCCTTTAGATTTTTAGCAGGCATTTTTTTTTTCCACGTGGCAAACTTTGCATTACCGTTGTTTTACAATCCAACCTTTAACTGATGTTCATACTAATGAAATTCTTACCATTTTAGATCCAGTTCTGTTGAATGCATATACCGTAAAACCTCTAAAAGAATGCCAGGGCGGACACATTTTCAACTCTTCCATCAAGGTGGCGCTGTATTAGAGGCGGTGTTGTTTTCCACATCTTGGACTCAATGTCACACAATGATGGTTCGTCTCACATTATCTGACTATCACATGCACCAACAGCACTGAATGTGGGTGGAGCCAGACTTGGCCAATGAGAACCTTGCATGCGCTCCATGCAATTATTTATCTTTTCTTTTTAAACGTTAAAATAAATCATAAACACGTTTACGTGATCCTGGCCTGTTTCATTGTAAAAAGGGGCAATTGAAGCGATTTGTCTTAAAAGAAGAGAACAGATTTTTTAATGGGGTAATTATCTAGTATGTCTAGTTGTGTTAGGAAAGGGTAGTTTTATAAGCTACCTGTGTATCTGAGGGATCCAATAGAACACATTCTCCTCTGACTGGAGCATTTCTGTGAGCCAACGAATGTGGTTATTCCACCACATTTCACTTCAATAATCAAGACACTTGGGCTTTTGTTTGGACTTTGTGACATGGTGTTTGGTACAGACACGTTATTTTGTTAAAATTGTCTGGAAAACCGACTAATGCAGACAGAATGGAATCGACTAAGTGATAGCGCTGGTCATGCTTCTGAAAGCGTATATGATCACGGCTGTATGGGTGTGTTCCTTGATAAAACTGCTGTTCCAGATCGCAGGCAAGTCTAGACTACGATCATGTCAGATCATTTAATGCGCTGATATATTAGCATGTCTCTGAAAGCCCGGGAGAATCAGATTCAACTGTTGATTACTCTGGCTGGTCTCATCATCACACCACGTCATTTGTTTAGAAGAGATTGCATCTTTCTGCTTCGTCAGCTGCCAACGATGAATAATATCTTCAGGAAATGTGTATGGGCACGTTAGGGAGTTTTGAAATGTGCCTTTCTGTATAATAAGTAAATGGGAGGCTAGTTAAGACAGTGCGATTAACCGTCAAATCTTCTGCTTTGTTTTGGACTTTGTGCACAGAAAGCAGTAAAATCCTGGTGCACTGATGGAGAATCAGATCAAGACGAAACCGCAATCAAATCACTGAGTGCCTTTTAAAGCGCCACACGTTGGAAAGTGGAGTTGTTTTATAGGAGAGGGCTTGTTGTTCGCTACATTTCCTCTGCAAAATGAGTCGTAACCTTACGAAAATTTACTACCACATCAGAACTCGGGCATATGTCCACATATCACACTTCATGGACATTTCCATGTTTCAAAGGATGTTGAGGAGGAGATTAGATCGTCTTACGTCCAACATCCCATAAAAGTGAGAAAGACCAAACCTAAGCGAGGACACGATTGGACTTTCATGATGTGAATATGTTCTTACACAGTAGTGCATGGGAATAATTTGTTGTTGAAAAACGACACTATATTATGGATAAACTGATCTCAGAAAACCCATCGACTCATGTAACCTAAGCTGCATTATGGCGGCTGAAATGGAAACTATCAACATTAAAGTTGATCCTATTGCCATCAATAGAGGCTATCATAGCAGAACGAAGTGAATAAAAGCACTTCACACAGAGTCGCCCTCGTTTACTCTCACCCCATCATCATTTTATCTGTCTCATCTCATCCTCTCTTTCAACACCCCAACATGCATTAGCAAGTGCAATTAAAGGGAGAGCGTTCAGTAAAAAGACTTATGCAAATTGTAATTAACAGTAATTAATTTTTTTGAATGGAAACCATGACTGTGAATACGCAATTGTGATTCCTAAATTGAATCTAATCACCTTTCTGCTTGCTTCTTTATTTTTTACAAATTAAAATCTTTGGAAAGGTCTATCTGCTCTAGCATGGATGAACTTTGTGGTAAAATGGATGTTGTCTGGCTGATAAGAACAGCTTAATACGCATATTTAATACGTGTATTATCTACAAAGTAGGAATAATTTATATTCTTTTATTACATAAATATGTCAGAGACACAGTGGCATAGTGTTTAGCATCAACATGTCACAGCAAGGAAGATCGGTTTGAAACATGGTTTTTAAAAAATCCTTTTAAAAATATGCAGAGTTTATAATAATAATAAAAATAATAAAAAATCATTTGTAATAATTAATTAATTACTTCTTTTTTTTTTCTTACTGACCCAGAGTTACAAGCAGCAGAATTCGAAATCCATCATCATTTTTCATATTGATTACAAGTAAATATTATATTTTTATAGTAATTTATACACTTTTTGTTGTGGACAGCATTCGTGTATGATATTAAACTCAAAAAATTGTATCAAACTTTTGGTTAATGGCAACAAATAAGAATAACGAGACTCTACTTTCCATAGTCTACCAGATTCTAGATACTAAACACGTCACCAAGAGATTAAGCTTTTAAACATTCTTTTATTATTATTACTGGTTTGTTAATGCCAGAGAAAACAGACATTGTAAACACACATGCTTAAAATATGTGGGCCGATTTTATCATTTCTAAAAAAAAAAAAAAAAAAAAAGAAATAGATTGTAAGAGTTGAGCATCTCCATAAGTTTGTAGTCCTTTTAAATGTTGCGTTTCAAAATGATCCACTCAAGCAACACGGCTTGTTTCTTAGTCAATCGCTCAATGTCTGTCATGCTAAATAGCTTTTGATTCTTAAGAAAAAAAAAATGATATGTCTGACAACACTTAATCACCACAAGTCTCCTATATATTAAATAGCATCTCGGGCAATAAAACCTCCCCCTTTTTTAATTTAATCATAGTGGGGAAAAAGAATTAAATGGCAGTGATGGAGCAGTAAATTTCTTATACGAGCTGTCATATGTCCAATCCAGTGTGAGCGTCTGTACACTTATTTGTGCACACGACCATGGAGGTGGTTTGGGTGGGCAGACGATGTTACTGTGATGAGGTGACAGACGGCCCCCAGTGACCCCGAGGGGGCGGATGACATCAGTATTCACTCATGGCTTTGTGACCCCGTATGACCTCTGCGAGCCCGCCCTCCACGGGAGACACGTGTACACTCTCCCGGATGATGTTATTGATGGCTTTATCATCCTCCCGCCTCCTGAACTGCTCCACTGGTGCGCTTACAGGTAGAATGCTGACAAGGAGTATGATAATGGCAATCGCTGATCACACGCATCTTTTCAACCTTCACTGCACAGAATAAATTGCTTCTCACTTATTTATCCTGCATAATAGTCCCTGGGAATAAAAACTGGCCACTGTCATGTGGGAGTCCGCTGTACTGAGCACAACAGTAAAAATTCACGACTGTGACGTGGGTACGGGAAAAAAAAATGGTTAAAAGCGATTGCCGAGCTGTAGAGTCTGCATGCATTATGGAACACGTATTATGTAGTTATCTTTTTATTTAGCTGTCTGCCATAAAACTGAAGTTCAACTGCTTTTCCATCTTTTGTTGTTTTTATTTTATCTCATTGTTTTGTCAAAATATTTGTTGGTTTGTTTATGTACCGTTAAACCTCTAATAGAATGGTGGAAAAGTTGAATAATAGACCACCATGGCCCGCTTTTGGAGATTTTACAGAAATTATATCAAAGCAATATACGTATATAAATGCAAGTGCAAATGCAGACTTAAAACAAAACAAAAATATTCATTCACGCTTATAATTGCAGCGTGTACGTGTAATGCCTGATTTTAAGATGTAGATTTTAAAATTGTAATAATGAAGTTACAGACTCCGGTGTAGGTAAAAAAAAATGGCTCGGGTGTAAAAACGTCTCGGAGTCCCGCGACTGATGATGACGTGACACTGTTTGATTGGCTGTAAGTTGGCCCAATGGTGTGTAAGATGGTGATTGGTCCAGACTAATCACGTTGGCAGACGACGTGTAAGAGGATCATTGGTCTGGGTGTAATGCCAAGCTTTAAAACAATTTTCCGTTTATATAAAAAACATGTTTGCTATACAGTTATACATTTACTCACATATTAATAGTGTCAGACACACATTCAAATAAAAAAAATGGCATCATTAGTTACGAGTGCAAACAACTGTAGTTTTCAAAGGGAAAAGGAAGTGACATCATCACTAGTCGCGGGTCACAGAGGTTTTGGTATCTACACTGGCTCTGCTCTGCTCGAGTCGTAACACATTTTCACATAATCCGATCAGAAGACAATCTGTCTTCTAAATTTACTAAAACATATTTTTATATTTAATGAAATCTTAGCAAGTCTAATTTTGCAAAAAGCTAAAAATGAAGTGGAGTATTTTGGATCAATAAAGCACAAGAGCAATTTCTGCTCCGTTGGGTCTTTTGAAGGGGCGTTTGTGTCCTGATCTACAGTCAGTGATTGCTGCTTGATGTCATCATTATCAGGACTCAGCAGCAGAGGAAATGAAATCTGTTAACAGTATTTCACATCTGGTCCAGCGCTTCCTGCCCTCTGGCCAATGACACCACGGCCTTGTGCCTGATTAGCAAACAGAAAACAACTTGCTTCTTGTGTCACGGGTCAAAGGTCAGAGGCGGTGCACAAGGATCGTGCCAGTGTGGACGACTAAACGTTTCAACCACTTTCAATGAAGATTGTCAATACAGATAAAACAAACAGAGGATTGAGCCACAGACACAGGTAGATCGGAAGGGAGAAGCTGGCAAGAAATGCTGGAAAGTAAAAAAATATTTTTGTTTCTTTCCAAAAATATAGAATTTGAATACAAAATTGGAAAGTAGTCATAATCACCATCACCATTAATGTTTACAATTATTACTCATTTGTACTAATCGGATAACACAACACTCTGATTCTGTGTGTGTGTGTGTGTGTGTGTGTTTATTTTTTATTTATTTATTCATTGGTAAATAAATGTATTTTTCATCCACTGGGTCTTTCCTCCTGAATCCCTGACACACATTTTATTACAGTGAATCTCAGTCAGTGTTCAAACTCGATTCGCATATGATTTTGAATTAATCAAATTATACCGAACATACTGGTTATTAATATTTCAAGAATATGTAGAGATTAACTATAATAGTCAATTGTTCTGATGAATAATTTATGCTAAATTTGTGCAGAGACTGATGATGAATGATGAAGGCTGCTGCACTGCTGTTCTTAATCGTCACGTGGTTTTGCTCTGAAATCACGGCATTTATTGTGTAAATTCTGATTAATTTTTGCAATGTACAATATATACCAAAACCCAAGAGAAAATTTTTTAATTAATAAAATCATAAAAATATATATTTTATAGTGTTACATATATAAATACATATATATCAGAGAAATCATAGTTGTATTGTCTCTCTACGTGCACTTGGCCGACAACAACACGTTATTCCCATTTATGGCATCTTGGCAGAAAAATACTTTTCCACCCATTTTTCTTCCACTCATACATTTCATTACTCATTTTCTTTGCTAGGTCACGGGTACCTAGAAAAAAATAACGAATGACTTAAAACAAATAGAGTCCACAATGCAAAACTGTCTCTTTCCCAATAAATCTTGGGGGGAAAAGAAACTGAAGGAATATCCTTAAATTTGAATTTCACCGGTTTAATGTTGTTTGTCCTTTGCTCTATCTCAACTTTTCAGCCACACGGTCAAGCGCATTAGCAGAAGTTAAAGCTGGGAATCACTAGTGTTGTGTGCTCAGACAGACCTTCACCCTCACAAAAGCACGGAAGGTAATCCTCTGTTTAGAATGTGTCTCTGCTTGATCGTCTGTCTGTGAAGAGCCATTGTACATAAAGTGCATTGTGCAGATGTCTAATCCGTGGCCACGCTGTTCCAGAGTCTGGCCTCTGTGATGTGTGGCTATGGATATAAATGAAGCTTCTGGGATTAAACTCTCCCAAACACGTGGACTGGTCAATTGAATCTTCTCTAGTGATGCTCTCCCAATAAAAGACGAGCGCTGGTCACTATAAAGGCTTGTTCACCTTTGGGTAACACACCTTCTGTATGTTCAATGAGTTGGAAAACGGGTTTGACAAACTGCTTTCACCGCACGTTCCTCACTGTATATAATGCAGAAAATACAAGGCCATTCAAAATGTATACGTTTCTATTATGTTTGAAATATATATAACGCTATATATTTATACAATATACAATATCAGGTGAGTCAAAAGGTTCCTCGATAAAAACAGCCTTCAATTATAATCTGCATGTTGTGTTCACTTGTGTAATATATTTTCCAAATATTCAATTATATTGAAATATTATGATGACGAAAGGGTAGGATGGACTTGTTTTTTTTCGACTCGCACTTGTGTCCATGAGGTTGCAGGTTCGAATCCCACTTCAGCTGGTAAGGCTGCCCACTGCTCCGGGTCTGGTTGTGTTGACTGTTCAGATTCAGAGGGATTGATCGAGTTTAAATTATTGTTATTACTTTATCCTTGAATTATTGATTTACATCTTTGACTTAACACTTAACCTTCAAAATGTAGACAGAAAAAAAACGATTTTAAAACATTTCAAAAGATTGTTTAAATTAAATTTTTTCCCGAATCCTGTTTTCTTTAATACTGAATAAAACAGCTGAGTGTGTTGTCTTCTCCAAACACACACCACCACACATTCACAGCCAGATCACAGGATGTTTGCCGTAAGGTGCCTTCGGGTTATGTTATTACATTGTTGGAATTAAAATATAGATTAAATAGAAAGAATAAAAAACGATTGGTAGTTGAGCGATGTATCAAGTCAAGCACCATAAGGAATAAAGGATCTGTCAGTGTGAGCTCTCCATCACTGTGCGGAGACATTCGGCTTCATTAGCATTTCCACAATAGTCTCCGTCATCTAATGGAGCCGCCAAATCAAAAGACAGTCAGTGAAAAGAAACAGCAGAGCTGAGCACGTGAGATTAAAGCTGTGTACAAAAAGCTGTGGAAACAGGTTGGCATCGTCCTCATTTATTCATCTTTATTTTTTACAAATCAATTGCTTGAGAGAAAAAAGACAGAACACAAGTGAACCCAACATGCAGTTTTCAACCGTATTTAAGGAAATACACACCAAACAGTTGCCAAGCAAATATGAGTTGGAACACACAGGCCGACAGTGACCTTTACAAGCACCAATTATCTGGTACATGTTTTTGGACTCTGAAATTCCAGAGACTCAGCAAAAACAAAAAGAAATACATAGGGAAATTGCACAAACTCCAGATCGTAAAGCTCAGTCGTTTTATTATTCACTGTGTCACAAGCAAAAATTGTTTATTTACAAGTGAGATTTTCATTTAATTCTATTGATCATGACCATCCTATGCAGTTCATTGTAAAGCTAAATTTGCCACAATGGTGATATCACCTTAAAAAACAGACAGTGGATTTACAAAGAAGAGAACGCGAAACACACTGCTTTTAACTTAACAATGAATGAACTACAAACACGGGTGTTAATTCTCTACTCTAAACCCACAGCTTCCGTTGAGCTCTGTCGGTAGAGCATGGTGGTACCAACATCAAGGTTACAGGGTTGATTTCTAGTACCGTGTTCACACTAATAAGATGTATCTGTCTCTCGACCTGCTAAACATAAGCTTTTATGTAAGCTTGGAAAGGAAGAATGTAGTTTCTGCCAGGCTGGACAAATCACTTACACGTAATAATAAAAACAAACATAAATAACAATAAAATAAAATCATAAAAAAATGGGAAAAAAAATTGGTCCACTGAATTCCATATCCTTAGCACAAAACACTCGCATTGTGAATTGAATGATAATATATAGCATTTTAAATATTAAAGAGAAAAAAGAAAATAATTCATTCTTCATTCATTCATTCAAAAATTCTGCTTCAAAATGTATCATTTCATAATTTTTGGTGTTCCACAAGGCTCAATTCTTGGTCCAAACTTGTTCTCTCTTTATATTGTGTGCTTTCACTAAGGGACACAGCTTTCATTATTACACTTCAAAAGTCCAAGTAAAACATTCATGAACACTGTCTATGCTATATATGTATATTTTATATTACGTTTTAACAATTTTTATTTATAAGAAAATTATACATGTCTTTTCCCACGCAGCCCATTTGGTTTGTTTCCATTCAAATAGAATTCTATTTTTTCTAGAAATTTGCTCAGGCTTTATGCTGAATTTACATCATGATCAATTTAATGTCAGTATTCAGAAGTGATTTTATCATCCCCATTGTTTTCCTATAGCCTTTCAAACCTCCAGTGAACAAACGGCAATGTAAATCAAATCAGCTTCCAGTCATTGAGAATTTAACCATATATTGAACTGCACTCACAACATATGGTCTGTGACTCCCAAAGCCAACATGAAAAATACAATTACAATAAAGCAGTCATAGCTCATAGAGGACAAAAACTGTTCAAAACATATACAGTATCTGTGTTTTTTACGCTTATAAATCCATCCATCCATAATGTATACTATAACGTACAATTTAAGGCTACTACATAAATTACATAGAGACAGAGTAATAACTATAAACATGCATCAGCCATTATTAACTGAGCATTTACTCTAAGGAAAATGTAACCAGGACCCTCCATACCGGACATGGCTGAACTGTAAATGGCAATTGCCCATTAGAATTCATTAGGTGTAATTGTAAGACACTTATTACCATCCAAAGGGGAGCGAGAGCTCTTTCCAACCAGCTAAGACCAGGGCATTAAGCTAATTCTTCATTTTCCTTCATAATATTATCTCTTTCTAAGGCAGATCATTTAAATGTTAATAGACAGCTGCTGTTCAGCTATCAGTGTCACTCCCTGGGAGTATCTGAACCAGTGAACGTGGATCAAATCCACAACGAGGATCTTCTCCTCAGTGAAATGAGCCTTGCCTTCAAATGATAGCACTCTGAGATATCTAATAACTGAATAGGGAAGCTGGAATAAGAATTAGTCATGTTGAGCTTATGTGCCAACATCTATGTGACAACCTTGGGAATGCATTCATTGTCATTGAAGGAGCATCAAAAAAAAAAAATAGCTCAGCAAATAACACCTTGAACTGTGGTTCAGAACAGATCTCCAGTGTTATTGAGCTTTAAAGGGTTCCATCACCCCCTTTTCACTCAAAACCCAGCCCAGCTAATGAGGCTCCTCGAGGGGTGGAGGTTTACTCCAGAGAGTGTGGAAAAGGCCAACGTGCTGCTCATTTGCAGGCAACACATTATCTTCACTGTCCCCTAATTACCAGTCTGAACTGGCTTAGTTGTTATGATCATTAAAATTTAGTATAAAACAAACCTTGTCCCATCCATTCCAACATCACCCAAGTCAGCTTCAATGTCATGGTTTGGAGTGGATTGTCTGATTGTTTGGATACACTAAGATTTTACTGAAAGAGAACTAAGACACACACACACACACACACACACACACACACACACACGACATACATATTCAAAGCTCAGTGTCCTCTGAAGGTTTAATTGCGTGTATGACTTGACAGCATTGGTAAGTTAAACCTCTTAACTTACTAGCCTTTCCCTATGTAAACTGTTTTTTTTTTGTATAAGTAGAATTTTGATTACATAATATATATTTTTATTTGTGTCCAAACAGATAGGAATGTAAAAGACAGGAAAAAGTGTTGAAGTGTTGAAAATGTTTTGTACAGTTGTACCTAAATACAAGGAGGTATGGAGGTGCTAGTCTAAGTTTAACCAGCACTTGGAGAATGAGAAGATGCCAGAGGAATAAAGAAATGTATTGGGTTCAATTTTTCAAAACAAGGAAGATGTGCAGAGTTGTGTCAGCTACAGACGAGTAAAGCTGATGAGCAATGCAGTGGCGTTTAGGCAGAGAGTTCTAGAAGCCAAGATAAGAGAAGTAGTGGGAACAGTAACATAGGTTATGCATTGAAATAGTTAAGCATACATTATTATGTTTGAGAATAGAGAGTTGCATTATGCTTGTAGATTTAGAGAAGGCACATGCAAGAATGTCAGAGAGAAGTTGTGGAGCTATGGGGTGACAGAATTGTTAGACGGGTGCAGGAATCGCTGAAACCCATCTAGCAATGGTCAAGATGGTGAGATGCACTGGGAGTGTGAGAGAAGACATCAAGATGAAGGTGTGTCTGCATCAAGGGCCGGTTTTGAGCCGTTCTGATGGAGAGGACAATAGTCTGCGGTTGGACTGGATTCTCCATTCTCTATAATAATCGCAGATGACATTGTCCATTGTACCACGTGCAAGGAAGAAGTAGAGGGCAATCTAGTGATGCAGAGTTGGTAGAAGGTTCTTAACACTCCTAACAATCCTAACTCAAAGACAGCTTAGAGAGTTGGAGCAACTACAACTAAGTTGGGTTCTACAACTAAGTCTTCTTGGGCATGACCATGACCAGCATATAGTTTAGAAAAAAAAAAAAAACAGTCGGTCGCTGTAAAGGGGATAAATAATATTTCTTTTTGTTATCTATTATTCAAGTAAAACAATATTAAAATGACACGAGTCACAAGTTAAGTTTGTTAAAGAAATAAACGTATTTTTAAGAGGATATTAACGTATTTTAACCAAATTTAATCATAATTTATAAATTATTAATTATAATTTATTTATTTATAACCAAAATTAAATAAAATAAATAAAAATTTGGGGGGTGCTTATATTTGCGTAAATGCGGTAACAATAATGTGTGTAATAGCATATAACACCATGTCAAATAATCTGAACAGAAACCCATGTGTCTTACCCACTGAGGTGTATTGTGGTGGGAGAACAGATAGATCATAGATCCATTGAGCTCTAACAGTGCTACTATTGAGCACAGTCCCACGTTCTGCTTACTAAATAATGCCTTTACTGATTGTGAAATTCAGATAGTGAGATAAGTCATCATTGTATGACATGTTGAAAACAATACCCCATCCTGCAGTATAACACCCCCTCTAATAGAGCGCCCCCAGATGGAAGAGTTGAAAATTAGACCGCCATGGTGTATTAGAAGCTTTACAAAATATATTTTTTATGGGTTTTTGAAGTGAAACATTCACACATACTGGCAAATAATACTGAAATAACTTGACTGTCCGCTCCGACTGAAGCATTAACACACAAGCACGGAGTCTCTCGGGATGTGGCACGTTTCAAAGCAACAGACATCAGACCTGACAGAGCCGGAGAGTCAAGGCCTTTGTCTGCCTGGTATTAAATATTGATGGACTAAAGATATGCAGATTGTTTATTGACTGGCTTTCTGAAGGAAATAGGGGAAAAGAGCGTTTGTCTGACCTGTGCCACTTCTGCCATGATGGTCTGGTCTGGTTTTGGAAATCTATTAGAATGTGCTGCGCTAAGACGTTGTGTCACCCTCACAGAGCACGGGCTATTTGCTTGACATAAACAAGCAATTAAAAGAAATGATGTACTAAATATTCCAATCATTTTAAAAGGTGTCTATCTTTAGTGTGCTGGCATTAACCCCGCAGAATACCACAGAAGTGCTTGGTTCATAAGCTTTAATAGCTTTAATTAGTGGCAATTATTTCTTATTCGGGAGAAACAAAAGATGACATTTATGTCACTTGACACAGTTTCACTTTTGCCAACTGCTTCTATAATGGACAAGATGATATGCTGTATCAAGACTACATAAAGAAAAAAATGTTAAAAATGGGTAATGGGTTCGATAGTGCTGGTGCCACACAGCAAAAAGCAACGCTCAAGTTCCAGGCTTTTCTGAGTGTAATATGCACAGTCTCTCTGTGCTTTTATGGGTTTCTTCTTCTTCTTCTTCTTCTTCTTCTTCTTTAATAATGGCAAAGCTCTTTTTGCATTCTATATTTGAAATGTATTATGCTATCAAATAAAACAAAGAGAGTCAGACTGTCAACATGGCGAACCATAAATATATGGCCAGTCGCACCAATCTATTTAAACAGATATTGTATTGGAATTCATCTGAAATTGAGCCAGTTAATTGCAATAATTATGCTGAAATGGTCCAATTGCCATTGAGTAAACAGATATGTCACATGTGTGGCACGGTTGCATTGCAGGAAACTCAACAGAAAAATGTATGGATAAATGAGCGCTGGTCATTTACTGTATTTACTGTGTATATTGAGGTATGAAGTTACTCAAAATGAAGCTACTATGTTTCATGACAGTGACAGCAAACATTCCATGACTGTGGGTGGTCTGTACATTTGTGGCCTCTGATTCAGTAACCACACCCCCCATCTCTGTGCCAGCTGGTGGGCCGCTGTGCCAAGCACCTATTGGCATAGTCCACGTGGCAGTATGTCATCACCCTCCTCCAGTAGTGATGAGGTGTGGCACAAATACCCATCACAGATGCTCTCAGACTGAGAAAGACCACGGAGAGTTAATCCCTTTAAGGGTCTTTTGTGCCAGTACCCTACAGGGTTCCTTGGTGCCAGGCTTTGTCCAGTTAAAAATATTCTTAACGGGGTCTAAAAAGACACTGAAGAGTGTTTTTTTTTATTTACTCAGAAATGTTTTTTTGATCACGTGCATGATTTGTTATATATATTTTTTATCACTTATTTTATTTAATGAAATTGGTCAAACAGGTTCCTTTAGAATTGTCCGCACAGGTCATAATTTGGTCAAAGCAAATACATTTTCTTTCAATTTTATTTTGGGTCAAAAAAAAGGGTAAGATCTTCAGGTACGAAATTGCAAAAAAAAAAAAAAAAATATATATATATATATATATATATATATATATATATATATATATATATATATATCATGACAATGCAACAATATGACAATCCTAAAAGATGGATCTAAAAATAAATGCGTTAATAAATCACAGACGATGCGAACATTGTATTCTCAATAGACATATATTAGTGATCATCAGTGTTAATAGTTAAGAAAACTAGTTGGCGATAAAATCAAGTTGGTGATATCCATTATTGATATAAATTATTACATTTTTTGCTCTATTTTAAAGCCCTTTTTTAATACCTTTAAAACAATGACCATTTTGTTGGTGGGCTAATAATTTTGTCCCATAACCCAAGGCTGTAATTTAATCTAGAAGTGTCACTAATATAGATGAGTGAAGCTCCATTGATGATGTTTTATGTTTACAAACTGAAAGCTATTTGCCTTTATCCAATAAGATATATTATATGATATGTATTTATATATAAATATACTGTACAAAACATGGTCCTCTAAGAAAAAATGCTCTAAAATCCGATGGAGATTTTGTTTTCCATCATTATGTAACATTGTCGGTATTCTGCGCAATGCTGAATTCTCATGGATACATTTGGTTAAATGGAAGAAACTGAGCAAAGAAATGCACATGATGAAATCTCGAAGCTCTAAAGCCACAAAGCCTTTGCCGGCAAGCCTGAGAAAGAAGAGCGCTGACAGACGGGGGATTGTGACCCTGCAGACCTCATGTTTAAAACACCACATGCATATTTGAATTACACGCATGTTCTTCCAGCGTCTGCTAATGCAGGACCTTCCCTGTCAATCACCAGGCTCTTCTCATGCTCCCAAGCCTCTTCACGCTGTTCCGGCATTGCCGATTGTGGTAAACAGATGATTATCAGTGTACATCGTAGCAAATTCCCTAAATTGATGTCAGATTCATAATTGATCGGGAAAAAAATAAATGTGATGCGCATAAATTATACGCTGACCTTATAAAATGTTAACTGCCAACCATAATAGTGGATGTTTCCCAACATGACATGCCCAGTGACATGCTTTTGCATTCAATCAAGCAGGTTCCAAGGTTCAGTAAGGATTCTGTTTCTAATTTACACAAGAATCTAATCCAGAGGCTTGAAATATTGCGAAACAAATATGTTTGATGATTTTTTTTCAACAAGTAGAAACTAAAACTAAATCAAAATGTGTTGATTTCAAAAAGAGTATTAGTCAAGTAATGCATTAACCTGTACGTTAAGTACATTTCCATCATACTTTCTAATATACAGTAGTTATGTTCTAATAGTTGTTATAAGTAATGTATTAAAATAATATCTTGATTATTGTTATTTATATGGTAAAGGCGTTATTAAGCAAAGTGAAAAGAACAATTTTTTGTGTAATTTTTGTAAGTTACAATTTTTATAATTGTAAGACTTTAACGTTTTTTAAGCAAAGTAAACCAGTGAAGCCAACTATTATTCATTTGTTATAAAATTATAAAAAAATAAGATATACATTATATACTATAATACTATAACACGCACATACTGTAAATTCATTCAATGCATACGTTCTGTCTTTGACTGGTAGATACCTTCACCAATGGCAAGCCTTCACCAATAAAGAGATGTTCAGCCCCATGCGGTCCATATGTTTGTCACTGCTCATTCTGACATCTTTAAGTTACCGGTTACAGTTATGCTTTACTGTATGTGAATAGTATTGTTTGTGTGCTGTTATTTAAATGTGGGGCCGAGTGATAGGGATTCTCGCCTCTCTCTTGGCTGTTGTCATTCAAATCCTGGTCCTGGTCCTGGTTCACAAGTGTCCTTGGGCCAGACACTGACCTTCATCACAACTTAAAGCTGCCCACTGCTCCGGGTTTGTGTGTGTGTGTGTGTCATAACTGTGTTTGTGTAACTTTGCTGGATGGTAAATGCTGACGACAGTTTTGATATTGTCCCCAGTGGTCATAATGTCAAACTCACCTCTTTTTTCATTAATTTAGAGAGAAATAGAATTTTTTAAATGTCACACCACAACAGCTTAAAAAGTGTATGTCAACTGGAAGTTGCACTAATGCATATAGACACTTTTGCTATAGATTGAAACCGCGTTGTTTTCCTGGAAAGTGAACCCTCAACTTTGTTGTTTGAGTCAGAGGAAATATGAGTGTAATTTTGTATATTCAAACAGCAAAACCAAGTAAAAAAATAAATCAATCAATAGTTAATAATAAGAAAAAAGTAGTCTGCAAAAAAGAAGATAATTTTAATGTCAATTGTATTTATAGAATTGGGCCAGGGGGTTGTATTTTGAACTACTTTTAATAGCATTTTATTTTTTAATTATTCAACCTCACAGCTTTTTTTGCTTAGATGTACACAAGCAATGAAGGGCATCATCAAGGCTCTTGAGAGGTGTCACTTATTTCACCCACTCACTACTTCAGGTTGGCATAAAAAAAAGCTTTCACTCTGAGCGGCCTGTCAGCATGCCGCAGATAATTGTCTTCTGCACCTCTCTGAAACCCCCTGTGGTTAGAAGAAGCCTCCGGCCATCGTTCTCAGACAGGGCGAAAATGAAAAAAAAAAAGGAGTGGCGGGGGGGTTAACAGCTAAAGATGTGTCTGGGTGTGTGTCCACGAGGGTGAGTGTGTGTGCACAGGAGGAAAAAAGAGAAAGAAAAAGAATAGAGAGAGAGGTAGAAATAGAAGTGTGGAAAAGAGAGAGAAAAGCAAGACATTTATGGATAAAAAATATTCGTAATTGAAAAGCCAAATGTGACAGATTGTAATTATTTAACATTTTTAATGACAACCATAAGAAAATTAGAAATCAAATCAAGATGCACAAAACGAGATGTTTAGTGAGTAGTGAGTAATTTATGATGTATAAAGATTAAACAATAAAAACAGATCAACTCAGTCAGCGCTGTTTTGTTGTTTTACATCTTTGCTGGACTCCAGACCAGAGTGAAATAAGAAATCTAACGTAATGTTCTCTATTTAGTTTTTAAGCTTTTAAAGTTTTTTCTCAGTTCTCGATTCAATTTCAAATAGCTCTTAGAAATTCAACATTAAAATAGTGTGATTAAAAATAAGCTTGAATGGAGAGACAATAAAACCGAACATTTTATTAAAAATGTTTATTTGTGTGTCAGTGGATGTTCTCAGTTATTTAGTGTCTATCCACCAACCACACTAGAAGATTGCAAAGAATGCAAATGCATTAAGATTGATATAGATTAAATTCGTATTTACTGTTATCATAGAGAACCATATTTCACAAATGCGTTGAATATACGTACATCCAACACAAAACAGAGACAAAAAGAGACTGAAACAGAGACAGAAACAAAGCAGCACATAATTACTCATTAATAAACAATTCATGAAATCAAAACAACCACCAACAAAAAGAGAAGGCACGATCAGGTGACAAAGGAAACAAGATGAATACAGCACAGCTGGAACTAACGACTCTGGAACCCTGGACACCACTAGATCTTATGGGAAATGAAGTTCATAACAGGTAAAGACTGTAAAGTGAGATCTAAGATGCATTCTCTGTAACTTATAAAACATTATTTTCAACTCTTTTTATCAACTTGAAACGTTCCTTTGACCTTTTCCATGGCTTTACTGAGTGACACGAACAATGCTTTCTCTCAATTACTAGTGGAGAACATTCAAAACCTTCTAGCTTTGCCAGGGATCCTTCTCCTGAGGGAAACTCATTGACACGTTCTGACAACATTTGTATCCATTTAACAAAATCCGCACAAGACGTCTTGTGGTTTTACAAGCTTATCTGAGTTGGCAGAATATCTGTCGCTGCTGGTGTGCATGTGGCCCTGGGCTCCCCGAGCAAAAGCAGGGGAAGAAAAACTCCCTGATCTTTGCTGCTTTGCCGCAGGTTTGGGAAGATTAAATAAGTCTTAGGCCGTCGCCTGGAACCGTTTTACCAAACAGAAGCCATTTTACTGCAGCCATTATTGCGCTGACTATAGGTGTCGGGAAAGGTGAAAGTTCACGGGACGTTTCCCCATCTGGAAAAAGTCAGAGGTGAGAAATACAGAAGATGTGTTTTCTCCCGTGTGAATAAAACAGATCATGCCACCCGTTTCTACTTCAGACGTAGGACACAGCAGAAGGGTTTAAAGTTATGGAGTGTGTTGAGTTTAATTAAGCCGTCTCGAGTGAGCCACATCTGGAACACTGTTCCGTCTCAAAACCAACTCCTGTCTAACTGTGGTCAACATGTGCACCAATTAAAACCCAGACTTTAGTTTACATCACTTTTTAATTGGGTTGTAAAAAGTTTCTTTTTTTAAGTAGTGAGTACAAAAGTTGATGTATGGTGGCGCTTGCATAAAAAAAGAACACGTGTGTGAGTGTGTGTCTCTGTGTGTCCCGTTTTGTGATTGGTTGGACACAGAAATGGATAAAGCGCATCAGAAAATGGATAGATGAATCAATGGCAAAGACAAGTACGTGCGCGCACACACACACACACACACACACACACACACACACACACACAAAGAAGACTTTTGGCCATGTCTTTTTTATTAGACACGGTTTTCTGTAACTTTTAATTTCAAACAATTAAGCTAAAGCAGAGTTTAAACATGCTGGAGAAATTTAATTAAATTCTAAGACAACAAATCAGACAAAGCATTTTAATTAGGAACTACATTGAACTTAATTACCTTGTGGGGACCAAAATAAAGTCAAACATAATCCATGTTGCATTACATTAGTAATGTTGAACAGATGCAACAATCTAAGAATAGAACACGTTCTTAGTATGAAAAAAAGAAGACGAATCTGTGACACAGCAAGAATGGAAAACCATTTTTTTTTTCTCAGGAACAACAGATGCGAGCATTCAGTCTACTATAGCCAAAAATCTGTAAAAGCAAATATTGGTAGAGAAAGAACTAGAATCAACTTTGAGGCAGCACTATAAAGACAGCAGTGCCACATGATAAATGACGTACAGTGTGTTTCTTTAACTAAATAAAGAGTTCATATGTCAAAGTCAAGGCCTTCAATGGGGACACAAGGACAGCAAAGTGGGTCAAAGTTTAAACGTAAAGACAAATTACGAAGAAGAATGTATTTCAACACCCCGGAGAATAAAATAAAGGCGAATGTACCATCATGTCACGGAACCGCGACATCCCATAATGGAATATGAAAATCACTGTCAGGCTCTCATGAAGTGTGGCCTTCTTTATTTCACTTTAAAGAAACACTTTGTCTAAATAAAAAAAAATGTGTGTGTTGTTAAAAATTATAAATGGCATCTACAATCGACCTTTTAAGGTCATTTCAACAGATTTAACCGGGTTTTCAGAACAAAAGGAGGAGACGAGCTCCAACCGACAGCTTAAGGCTGTCACAGGTGGATGATGTATATTTTATTCACACTTGAAAAGGTCAATACAATCCAGACATCATTTGTAGGGTGTCACTTCACTAATCAGTGAGTCGGATAATGTATGAATGGAGCTTTCATCTCCATAACACTGTAAGTAATCTAATTCGCTAGAGCTTTCCGGGTCTTCTGGGGCTACACGGCTGTTCTGGGAAGCAGAATAAGAGCGTGTGTCAATGACTGTTCGATTGGACATCACACACACACACACACCCTAACCTCAACCATCACAATACCCCCCCTCCACACACACACAATTTATGTACGTATTGTGTTATTTCATGTATTAATTTACAGATGTGTGTGTGTGTGTGTGTTTAATTTGAATTGTTTAGTACTTTATTTATTTTGGATGATGGATGTATGGATGAATGATAGAGAGACAGACAAACTGATGGATAGATGATATATGGATGGATGGATGGATGGATGGATGGATGGATGGATAGATGATATATGGATGGATGGATGGATGGATGGATGGATGGATGGATGGATGGATGGATGGATGGATGGATGGATGGATGGATGGATGGATGGATGGATGGATGGATGGATGGATGGATGGATGGATGGATGGATGGATGGATGGATAGATAGATAGATAGATAGATAGATAGATAGATAGATAGATAGATAGATAGATAGATAGATA
>MU204241.1:840681-921443 GCA_017309775.1 Paedocypris sp. Pulau Singkep
GATAGATAGATAGATAGATAGATAGATAGATAGATAGATAGATAGATAGATAGATAGATAGATAGATAGATAGATAGATAGATAGATAGATAGATAGATAGATAGATAGATAGATAGATAGATAGATAGATAGATAGATACCAATTTGCTTCAATGGCTCTCCACACAAGAATCTGCAGGGTATAAGCAGATTTGTTTTTTTTTTTAAAGATGGTGTCTGGCCAAAATAAATGTCTTTAAGCAACACAAAGCTCTAAACTGCAACGTATAAAGAGTTTCATTACCCTTTCACTGCTCCGGGTCACTCTTTATTAGCCTTAGAGCTGACAAACCAGGTTTAGCTGATGACCTGTGAACTTAGGACAGTGGCAGATTCACGGCTGTGTTTGTGTTTCCTTTGAAGACCAAGCAAGAAGTTGTTAACTGCTCCATTTAATAGTAGTGTCCAGGAAATTTAAACAGCTTTGATGTCTGGTGTAAGAAACACATGAGCTAATTTAAGTAAGTTAATCGGGCTTAAAATGTCTCCCACTCCTTCTTTATTAAGAATAAAAGCTCATTAGCCAAGGTATGACTCTTAGGCTATTATTCTGCTACCAAAGCATGGAACTTTATTGAACTTTGAGCCACATTAGAAACACAAGTCCCCTGTATTATCTCTCAAAAAAGGTCATTTTACAAAGACTAATCCAGATGCTGTATATTCATTGCAATAGTTTAAATTGTCTTTGTTAATTCCACAAGGGGAAATTTGAACTCATAAATCAAGAAAACCAACTGAAATAAATTGGTACACCATAAATTGAAAAAAAAAAAATTAACCCAATAACATCCAAAACTCATAAAATGTTCTTTCAAAGATTCATTTATCTCAGATACGTGTCTGAGATAAATGAATCTTTGAAATAATTTAAAAAATAGACTACGAACATGATTGACTCATAAAATGTTATTTAATTCACAATTAAATATGGATAACATCAATTTTTCAAAGCATTTAGAATTCCCATGCCAAATGTTGACTCGTTTTGGATTTCAGGATAGCTATGTATTTCAAGTTATGACATAAGTAAGGACAAAAAAAGATAAATGTACATAAAAGGAACTGTGATATAATTTAACATGTAAAAAAAATCTCGGGTGTTTTCACTTGACCAAGAGTTGTTTAAAATGGACTGTGGCAACGTGGAAAACTGTTGTGTGGTCAGAAGAATCCAAATGGGAAGAAGTTATTCTTGGAAAACTGGGACACCATGTCCTCTGTGCTAAAGGAGGCAAGTTGTTATCAGCTCTCGGTACAATAGCCTGAATGTTTGATGTTAAGTGGCACAAGACCTTGTCTCATGAACTGCTGGCACATCTGGAAAATCACCATCAATGCTGATCCATAACATATTCCATCTTTACATTTTGGGTCGTGAGCTCCTCCTTGATTGACCAAAGCCAACACGGTTGTGCAAACCTCTACCTTTGTCTTTCAGAGAGCAAGGTTTGTGTCCGCATGCAGATCCCGAGTTGGATTTGGTTCTGCTCTACTTTTGAGAATCTGCTTGAGGAACTTGACCTAATGGCCATGGTCAATATCAGACAGAATCAATTCACATGGCTTGGAGGAGAACTTTAGGTCTTCAAGACAACACAGTTTGCAAACACAACTGCGCATAACGGTAAATTCCCAGCAAAGAAGTCCTCATGCTCTTTTTTTTTTAAGTTCCTTGGCTTGGCATTGGAAGTGAGAGAAGTTTGATGCCAATAGTTAGAAACCATCACCCACTCTCAGTTGACCAGGCTGTGATGGATTCCACTCCAGGCTATTACTATTCGCATCCTGAAACAACACGATGGCAAACTACACGATGGGCCACCAACAGCTAGAGGTAATGTTAATGATTGCTCCATGTCAAACTGGGACCACCCTCCCACTATTCTCACAAAGGAGTGTGAAGCTCTTCGGACCCATCTAGTGACACAGTGGGAGCCAACATATCACCAGAAAGATTCTGTGATTCAATAAAAGGAAAATTCTACCAAATATTTCTCTGAGGTAAATTGCTCTGTACAGGCAATTGCTCTGTCTAAAAGTCTGTGGTGAACTGCAGGAGAAAACACTGTTTCTGGTCCCAGATGAGGAGAATGTGATAATGAGGCCCAAGTGCAAAGGGTCAGAGGTCAGCTCTACATCACTGTCTGTCCCACATAAGTGACAAGTCTCGCTCATCTGAGAGCTAAGTTATTCTTGTCTGACAAAGAGCCGACAAACCAAAAGAAATATGTGTTTATATGTGACCAGAGGTGTGAACAGACTCACAAAGATCGCCTTGCTTCACATTGATGAATGTCTGAATGGCCGTCTGCATTGATGCCGAGCTAAACACTTTAAGCTTAGCTTGTTTGGTACAGGTCAGAGTATTGTAATTTTGATTTCCTATATCAAAAAAAAAACATGTTTTTAAAACCAAGACGCCTAAACTGACTAAACGGTAATATTAGTAAAGTAAATACATGCTTTTGTAATTGCAATTATTTATTTATTTATTTTTTTTTTCAAATCACCTCTTTCTTTAGAGTCAGTATTGTAAATCGTGGTAAATTATAAAAGAATTCAGCATTTTACAGCAAAGTGCTTTCTGAAAGTGAAAGCATATATTTAACAAACCTTTTAGTATGAGCACAAAATTGTAACATACAGTCCATCATGTACTGTTGAAAGAAGTGGAAAGTCACATTCATGTTCTTTTTGGCATTTAAAAAGGTTAGTGAAAGTCCCACAGACGTCTATTGCAGATTATCTATAATTTTTTTATAATTTATAATGAATTTAAAAAATGAAGAAAAAGGGTGAAAGAAAAGCCATGTTTCCTATTCCTGAACTCTTCTCAATTCTTTTTGCACCCATTCCATCTTTCTTATCACATTATCTGAATTCATTGACCTCTTTTCCAGACGATGATGGTGGGTTGACTCCAAAGCAGCTCAGACAGATGGTTGGCTGGTCTGACCTATGAACCTTCATGTACAAGGTCAAATCCTCAGTGGCCTTTCTAGGTCATTCTGCCTTTCCCCTTGCGGGCTTTTAGACAGAGAGACGTCCCCAACATGTGCTGTGCAGGTAAGATGATGACTGGCAGGGTTTCATCTCGGTAAAATCAGGAGGAAAAAATGCTTGACTGAAGTTTAATTTATTCACAATGACTGTGCATTTGGTTCTAACTTCTTCAGAAAGGACACACACAACTGATTGTCAACACTATCTTGCAGCACTTCAGTAATAAAGCAAAGATAATTACATGTTCAGTGGCTTCGCATCAAACTGCAGCAAACATTTTCAGCAAAAAAAAAAAAAGAAGTGCACTAAATCTGGCTGTACTGATTTGGAAAGCTTCACAGACTACAAATATGGCAATAACAAATAGCTATCTAACATTTACTCAGTTCATAAAAAATGTAAAGTCCTGATAAACCCCTAAATTAAAGAGATTAGACTGTCATACATAATACAATTTATAGCGCTGAATTTGTGATAAGGCACCAGAGAGGAGCCCAACTGTCCACCGCTGCTTTGTACATTACGGCTAATGACAAATTGCTCATAACGAACACAAACCATCTACGCAAATACACGATTAGTAATCCATCCAATGTCATCCACTAAACGAACGGTTCTAAATCCCTGCACAAGTTTAGCTGCACATCACAACAATGTGGTTTTAATACTGAGATCTTTTTGGATTTCAGTTCTTGGTCTTCTTCCAGCTTTGTGAGCCAGGAAAGTGATTTAAATGGTGATAAACTACAGGCATCCAGACGGTCACACAGAGAGAAGTTGGAAGTCTAATTACATGGACATCCCAATATGCCACCCTAAATCAATTTCTGGCCAGTTGAGGAAAAAAGGAGGCCATTCATCCTAATCCAGAGATGGGGAAGAGCATTGATATGCAAGAGGCATGGGGAATATTGATGGCTGTGATCAATGATGTATGATCAGAGACGGTGTGTACCTGCCAGAGGAAAGGCACATCTCTAGCCTCCAGTGGCTTTTCTGTGCTCGATGAAATAATAAGACCACCTAACCCCCACTTTCCAATCCAGTCAAGTGAGTCTGCTGTACAATAACTTTAAGGGCTTTGCTTATGCAAGCTTTAATTAGTGAGATGGTCAATAAAACAGTAGGAGACACAATGGAGAGAAGGTGTGGGGAAGATAGAAGTGTGGAAAAAAGGGAGATGATGAAGTGATGATGGATTTTCTGGGCAAACCGACTGTTAGATAGCAAGGACAAGTTGAAAAAAATTAAAACCTTGATTAAAAATGACAGGTATCAGGTTCATGCAGCAGTTTGCAGCTTTACTACTTGAGATTGAGATTTAGTTCGGTCAGAATTAGCATAACACAACTATCTATAATATTCTCATTGTCATTATTTTTAATGTGTCTCTGTCTCATTAATACAATTATTAATTAATGCTGGGCTAATGAGAAGGTGGCAGTTGGTGTCCAAAGTCCATTTTTGACTTTGCTTTTCCACACACCGGCTTTGAAAGAAGTTGCTTTAAAGCGGACACATGGTTGGATGGTTTTGGCATTTTACACAGCTCTGACTGTAAAAATCAACAAATCCCAATGTAAATCCACTGGGAAGCCAATATGCTCTAGGTTTTCTCAGCATTGCCTGGAAAAAGAATCTAGTCAGCTTCTGGGGAAGAGGCCGTTAAAGCCTGGGTTTATGTCTGCATTTCAGCAGCCACAGTAAACTTGCCCTGACTATTTATGGAGGCTTTAACTCTCTGAGGTGTCACAAAACAGCTGTAATTAAGAGTCGGGAGTGAGTCCCTGTCTGCTGCTCTATACACTTTCAGTCAATGCAACCGGTGTATAAATTCAGCTGTTAAAACGCCATTAACAGAGCATCCTTAAAATCATTATGACATGGCAAAAACCCGCAACACTCTTTATTTTGTCATCCATCCATTCATTCGGTTTCCAGTCCTCTGTTAACGTTGCTACACTGGTTATCTGTAAAACACTGCATTCCATTTCAAAAGATTTTTTAAAAGCCTGTTTTAAAACACTAATCAAATTGGCTTCCCTATATCCAGGCAAAATAAATGTGCTCACACAACTAGGGTCAGCTTATAATTCCTCACATTTCCAACAACCTACACACACAAATGCACTCACTCACTCACATATGGGCAACTTTTTAGCCTCTAATATCAAACTGTTGAAACAGAAGACTAACGCCTTGGGGAAAACACGCAAACTCTACACAAAAATGCCCCGGCGTTGAAATTTGGTTTTTAAAAGACGCCAATTTATAACCACTAAAGAGTTCTGTGTGCAATGCACCTCGTGTTTAATGTGTGTGTACTCAGCTATGTCGTGTGATGGAATTCGTTCGTCCGTGCTTTATTGATTGTGGCGCGAGTTACTGATGCAGTAAACTTTAATTAACAGTCAATTAGACCTAAAAAAAAGAAGTAGAACCTGCTTTAACACACATCTAACTAGTCCAGCCAACTCAAGCATGTCCATTTACATGAATGGAAGTATAAAAACAATCTTCACTTTTGAGACAATTAATTATGATGTCAAACAAACTACAAACTGTGAACTGCCTCTATACATGAAAAACATTTTTCACTGATTTAAACTTTAGTGAAGTTCAAATAAGCTGTAGCTAACACTTTATGGCTTTTCTGTGCGTCCTACACTGGTGACGTCACCACCAGACCAGCTTGATGTCTTATCTTCTCCAACCAGCTTTATTCTGGTGATGAGAGACATTTTGGGATACAATTCCTGTTTGAGTTGAACCTGGGAAGTGAACTGATTCTTGATCAGTTGTCAAAACATAGTGCAAAATATAGAGGATATGGTCAAAGCTGGACCTTACACAGCAGGGCAAATCAAATAACAATTATAAAAAATGCAAGCAATTTGTATTTTATTAAATAATATTGCAGACAATAATATAAATACCAGTTAATAATGTAGCTTTATATAATAAAAAAATTATATAGCTTACCAGCTATATATAGATTTCAGATCCTCTCCATTTTCTTCCCGTGCTCGCATGGGTTTCTTCCGGTTCTCCGGTTTCCTCTCACACTCCAGACATTTCCAGACATTCTTTGATCCAAATTTGAACAAGTTTTTCGCTTTGAATCATATTAAAGTAAAATATGTGTCATATGAAAACATGTGTCTTATCTATATCTACTTTAAAGCTTTTGTCCAGGATCATTTAGAAAAAAAACGAGTTTGCCTGTTAGTATTGTTCATATTCTTGTATTGTATTGTATTGTATTGCCTAACATTTTTTTTTTTTTTTACTTATAGCAATGTGTTTTGTTTCCGGTATGACATTGTGTTGAGAGATTAACATATTGGGCAGCCAACCAGAAACGGGTCATAGCCACGCATTCTTCGGACTATTAAAAAGACATGGAATGTTCCCTGATTTTCTGTTCCTGAACCATAACAGCATGACTTCTGTATTATGTCTAGCTTGTTTCTTGGGGCCTTTAAATGATAAGAAATAGTTTGCATTTCTCAGCAACTTCAAAAGCTGCTTTTGTCCAATTAAAATGTTTCTTTTTTTTCCTTCACACAGCCAATTAAGACTTGGTTTCATTTTTTCCTCATGTTAAACAAAACAAAAAAAAAAACGTAAAATGTCTGCATTGATTAAATTCAGCAGTGTTTTAACAATAAACAATGTCTTTTAACCATCATCTTGAGAAAGAGCCATCATAGAGTGAAAGTAGATAGTAAGAACCAAAGCTTTGTTCCTGCATGACAGCAACATCAAGGAGGGAAATTTCAACTCCATTTCCTAAATAAGAAGTTTGTAGAATCTGTGAATGCAAGACTGTGGACACATAGGACACAAGAGGAGAAACGTGTATCCTAATAATTGAGCTCCTAATATCATTATAGATAATACACTGAGTTTAAACGGACGTTTATGGGGTTTTATGGCTTTGGGATTGCTTGACCCCTACTGTCCATAAAAAAGCGAGAAGATAATTGTCCAGCTACCTCCTGGTAATTCTGTAATTGTTTTTGTATTCCGTTAAAACCGATAAAAATACATTCTTTACATTTAGAGCACACTCATGAAATATAATTGTAAAGAAATTCAAAGTGGAAAAAACTAAAGTGCAACTAATTACAGTGTGAGTTAGAAAGATGTATTTTTAACTAGGTTTAGCATTCTTTGCTTTTAGTTAGCATTTCTCTCCCATGTAATTAGGAGTCCAATTAAGAGAGTGTCTTCATGGCAATTCCGCTGGAAAAACATTGTTGATGGCAGAGATAATGATCCATATTATTCATGACACATCATTCGGGACAGGGCCTGGAATCCTTTGCTGAGGGGCATTCTCGCTTTTACAAGTGAAGATAATTGTGATAAAACAGATGTTTAATTACAGTGATTTCTATGTATGGCATATTATAATGAAGGGCAGATTATCTGTGCATTACTCGGGCTCATGTATTTAGGAGTATTTAAAGTAAAAGTGGTTCTTGCGTGTGAATTCATATCTCAATTTCCAAATTCCAAAACCAAATTTGACATAGATCAAAGTTGCATCAGAATAAAGAAATCACAGCAAAGGCCAAGTGATGATTGAATATTTTTGACATTTACTTTTAACGTAATTGTTTTTTTGTGAAGAAAAACAAACAGAAGATACAATCAAATGACTAGAATCTTGAATAGGAGAAAGACCAACCATTACGTCTCTGCGTTGCCTGACTTGTGAAGTCATACAATAAAATACTTCTCCATGTACTGCAGTTACGGGTCATTAAAAATGATTTTTGGAGTCAATAATAAAATGAATAAAGTTCATCATGTGCAATAAAATCATTATTCCAATAACCAATATCACATCAAAATCAAACAATTAAAAAATGTATTTTGGAAATGAATTGACAATAAAAAGCAAAACTGCACACAAAACAAAATTAAGATAACATTTTTTTTTCATTGCTCTTCTCTCTCTCTCTTCCGCCCTAAAAAAGCTTTTTGTGAATTACTCAGACCTCTAAACACGAACAGCATAATTTAACCTCTCACTAGCTTCGCTTAACTCCTGAGCTATGTTCTTCAGCTTGTGCTCAGCGGACCCTAATGAATTCCATAAGTACAAGACAGTAATAAATAAATGAATCTATTAATTCATAACCTCGGCACACGCCTGGAAGACGACAGAAATGAAGATGTTTTCCTCGTGTTCTTACATACAGTCCAATGCAAAGAGTCATTTGATAGGAATCATTAAAGTGGAATTAGTCCTTGATTAATTGTCTCCCATGTGATTAATTACCCATAAAGCCTTGCAGCTAAAAGGCCGTGGTCGATCGGCTTGTTTTGTTATGACGGAGAGCTTGGCAAACCAGGATGGGAGGATATTTGTGAGCAAACAACCTCCCAGGAAGACTTCATCATGTCGACAGAGTTCATTCATCATGAGCCAAACATCCTGACAGCCGCTCGTAAGGAGAGCTGCTTGACGACCAGAGCTATGAAAACAGCCATCTTTTTGAAACACCATCGCCATAACTCTAACTATTTACCACTCTGCTTCTCCCAGTAGTGTCTTGCTAATATGGTGCCTGGGAGAAAACCAGATGAATGCAGAGCATTTCTACAGCTAAACCGTTGATCCTTCAAAAATGGTGAACCAAAGATATAACGCAACAACGCAAATCTCTCTCGTTTTGTCTTTTTTTCTGTCTGCTCATCTCTTCATCTGTCCGTCTAATCTTTGTATTTGTCTATACGGTATGTTCATGCATCAATGTATTCATTGATCTATCTATCCATCTCTGCCTCTCTCTCTCTCTGTATTTCTCTTTCTATTGTATCCACCCATCCGTCTCTCTGTCTCTTTATCTCCAAGCGTCCATTATTCTATCTATTTGTTCTTCTCTGTCTTTCCATTCCAAGAGAGTTCAAGTTCAAGTTTATTTATATAGCACTTTTCTTAGTTCGAGACCAACGCAAAGTCGCTATGTGAATTTTGAAAAAAGAAAAATGTCAATTTTATGTCGGTGTTCAAAAATTAAAAAGAGACAGTTATAAGAGGGGAAAATATGTCCTTTGTCCATCGTTGTTCAGACTATGGGCTATAACCAGAAGAGCAAGCTAGATTACGACAGTGGCTAGGAAAACAAAACCTGAGAGAAAAAAGAGAGAAAAAAGCCTAGGGAGAACAGTGGCTCCTGATCGAAACTAACGTGACGCCGTCCGGGTGAAATGACACTCAAGAGAGAGGAAAATAAAAAAAAACATTTTCGAAAAAAAACCCCACTTATTTTGGTTTTTCCGTGTTCAGTGTATTATATACATCCCTCCATCCATTCATCCATGAATCTTAAAATGGACTCACCTCAGAGTATATATATATATATATATATATATATTTATATATGCTGTATATAAAGAGAAAGGGGTTAACGAAAGACAGATATTTTAAAATAAAGAAAAAAGGCTTATTTGTTTAAAGTGTAAAAACAGATTGAAAAGTATGTAGATTTAGTAACATGTTCATTTCACACTGGAAAATAATTGTATGGTTTAGCTCCTATAGAGCAATAATCAGGGGATATGTCACACTCGTGGCGTTTATGAAGTATTTGCATGTTTTGCAGCGCACACGTGTCCAGGTGTTTGCTGGAGATACGCAGACATCAAGTGAAACAAACAAGTGTGTTAACTAATCATACGCTAAATAATGGCTAAAAAAACCATCATATTTAGAAAAACACTCAGGGCGATTGTTTATTATCACGTCACAATTTATGCATTTTACAATCTGTATTTATATTGCATAGAAAAAGAGGCTGATAAATCTATTTTATTCATATTTACAGCATATTTGGATACCATGTGGCTAATCAGAAATTTCATGCATAATGTAAACGATAACTTCATTATCGCTTGATTATGTAAATATCCTCTTTGTATATTCTCCTCGTGCTCGGGTTTCCTCCGGGTCTCCACAGTCCAGAAACGTGATGGTTTTGAAAATGTCCATGAGTGAGTGTTCACATGTCTGGTTCTTCTCTTCTATCTCTTTCTTTCTGTTATTTATTCCTTTTTTGTTTCAGTATTTTTCTGCACTGTGACTATATCTATCCAGCTGAATACTATTTGTATCTGGTAACACAAAGTGCCATCTGGATCCATTAATTCCATCCATTAGCTAAAATATGACTTGGTTTTGCTGCCTCGGAACTGTGGCCATATTTTTTAATACAATCTGTGCTGTGAGAATCCTTCAAAAGCATGTGCTTAGCGGAACTGCCAAGGTTCTTCTGCCTCGCTCTGTAATCTGATGGAGATATGATGTTGCTACCAATTCCTACTCTATTTTCAATTTCCTGGAGAATATCGATTCTTTTTTGCCAGACACATCACAATGGTCGCAGTTATTCATTTAATTATTTATTTTGCCAACACATGGCAGTCTGTTTCATATATAATTGGCCATTTTAGTGGTGTAGGCGCTCTTATCACACCCAGAGCTCTTCAAAGACAAGACTTGAAGAACATCGAGCCTGTGTGGATGTAATGATTACAACTGGGAGACATATATGCGCAGACTGTACACACATACAGTGGTACCAATATGGATATAAACGCTGGGAAAAAATATGCTACAGTTGGCAAACTCCCATTCAGTGGGTGACACAAGCACAAGCTGTGCCCATTGCTCCTGCTTTGAACAGTATTGTTCTTTAATAATGTCTATTTGTTTTTTCTCTAGATATTTCATTTATATATTTATTTGCTTTTCATTTCATTTTCATTGCTTTTTATTTGTTTTCAACGTATACTTTATTTTGATTAATTACTTATCATTTTATCATTTATAATTATACACCAATTATAATTTCATAGAAAGTAATTTTTTATTATTTTAACCAAAGCGTTTAATAAAAAATGTTTTTTTTTTTAACAATTTCTGAAATTTGGTTCTGAACAACGACCTTTCCATCACCAGTTAGGAACCATATCTCAACCAGTGGGAGTTTTTTTTTTTAACCCAACACCAACATTCCCTTTCACCTTAACCTGTTTTATCAAAAACTTTGCCTCAGTTCACAACCAACTTGTGTTTTTCACTTCTACGTTGATCTGTCTCTTTAAGTGGTCTTTTCCAGTGGGTTTCGTTTCTTTTTGTGAAACAGGAATCAGCAGGACACTGGCGACCTGCGGGCCATCACACATCCCCTCCAACAGCATCCACTGATCTCCTCTTTTAACCACAAATGATGAATATTCAGTCGCATTGGCAGGAAGTCCCCAGCAGCGAGCAGCCGCTTTAGCTGGTGCTACTCATTAATTACACCATGCCCAAAAAGTGCCTGGTGCCCTCAGGTTTTTAATGAACTAAATGACTGCATATGAAGGAGTGAAGGAGGCTTGAGGACTGACTGTGTGAGCGAACACCGAGCCAAGCTAATGAGAAAGCCAGACACGCAGAACCAGACAACACGGGGACGCTGTGTTCTGCTGATGTTTTCATTGGATTGAGATTTCAAATCTCAGGATATGGTGTAGAATATGCTGATCCAACAGAGCGGGGATTGACGGTGATCCAGAGAGAAAACACTCACAGAACAATGGCTGACAGATCCCAAAGTTAAAGGCTTTTCTACACAGGAACGAAAATCTAAGGAAACATATAAAACACATAGATTACACTCGACTTGAAAATTAAAAATCATCAAGATGCTACTCAAATAATTATGTAGGTGGTTGATACTATATTGCCATAGTCCACACACACACACACACACACACACACACACACACACACACACACACACACACACACTAGTAAACAAGTTCTTTGACCTCAATAGCCTTCAAATCAATTTCGATAAAACCGTTTTGCATCCCAAGAAGTGAATTATATTTTCTGTCATGGCTCTTGCTTTTGACCATTTTATTTTTCTATCAATCCTTGTGAATGACCTTGAAGCTCAGGGAATTGAAAGGGTTAGAAACGATGATGGCTGCTGTGGAGTCGCTGTCATTAATACCTCAGTATCTCACTGCTGGAAACACAGACACACACGGATGGACACACACACCATTGCACTAGCCGCTCTCAAGATTGGAGTCAACGGGTTGCCATGTCATTTTACCAACTTAAATGAGACACCAGGGCTATTTTAAATCCATGGTGTGAGAGAAAGCGGGAAGCCCCAGTAGACTTTTTTACGGTTATAGACAGTTGGTGGGTTAAATGGACACGGCTGAAGTGAAAATGGAGAGCTGTGTTAGTTCTCTATAGGGACACTGAAGGAACCCTGTGGGCTCGTCTAGCTTGATGTTGCCATTTAGACATGCTGGGACATCGGAAAGACCAAAGAAAACTCTCTGACCGATCCTCGGATAATAGTTTTAAAATGAATTTTTAAATATGATTGATAACTGAACTGACTAAATACTATGACCGCATTACTCAGATTTGACGTTTAAAAGAAATTTAAACTGTGGACTTAAAGTCAAACTTGCATGCTGTCCACTGCAATGCTTTCATTTAAAAGATATTTAGCAAACAAATGTATTTGCTTTGAAAAGCCAAGACATCTTTTTGCCATTTGATTTTTCCAAAAATGTGGCAAAACTTTTTTATTTTTAATTCCAGTTCCATTTATGTAGTGTTTAGCGAGAAAGTTTAGGGGGAAACAATATTTGCATCCATATATTTTTCCATTTCTGGGTCACATGGAGCCAATCCCAGGAAGTCTGAGCCTGAGGGTGGGAAACACGCTGGATTGGTGGCCGACTAAACACAAACCGGGACACACACACACACACACACAGTGACACACACATTCACGTTATCACATCTACTGACAATTTTCCAGAATTCATCTGTCCTGAAAACATGTTCTTGGACTGTGGAAGAAACCGGAGACCCAGAGGAAACCCACGCAAGCACAGGAAGAGCAAGCCAACATCACACAGAAACACCCTATTGAATCTCAAACTTGAGTCTCAAATGAATCCCCCATTCACACCCTTCTGTTCCATATAAAAATGTGAAAAAAAAAAACCCTATAAAAATTATGATTGTAAAATGCTACTACATTTGGAATGTGTCAAAGAAAAGATTTCACCATTTGACAAGTCCATTATGAATATTTTTGGATGATACTGCGATTTTAGCCATCATTCTAACAGATGGAGGTTTCACAGAAAGTGTATGTGTAAAGTATCTGCTGGAGGGTCTGCAGCTGTTCCTCTTAAACTAAATCCCCCTCTCCTCTCCTCTCCTCTCCCCTCCACACAACACTTTTCTTGCATTTCTTCTGCATATAAAGTGGACATTTTCTGTTTCAGAATGTTCTGCAATCTCTGTCAAAATGTCAGAACAGTGAATGCAACGTTTCCATAAACTGTTACAATTTCCAACAATGTTTGGATTCTGTCTGAACGTGGCACCACCAAAAGATCGGCAAAAATTACCCATTCCTTAAATTATTCACGCAAACCACTGAGAAAATGGAGGATTGGTTTTTCTAAGCTTTACTAGCAAGGCAACGTGAGAGCAAACAGATTTAAAAATCCAAAGATCTGTGTGCTCATGGCCGTTGGACTGAAAGTGGCAAAGCTCAGAGTGAAATAATTTCCATGGCAACCTGATTTGCCGACCCAAACGTCTTGAGGTCTCTATCACTCAGCCGACACTCAATAACCTTGGGCTCATTTTTCTCAGCCGCTGATTTACACCCGGTGGTATTACTCCCCTGGATGAAGCTGTGCGCTGACACTGTCTCCAGCTCTGCTCAATGCTATCGTTATTTATTTGCTGCTGCTACAAGCGGCGCAGTGACATATGAGCGTGCTCCGATGCTCCATCCATCTCTAGTCTAAATATGTGTCTGCCAGGTCAGGATTGAGGTTGAAGACTCAGATGAATTACAGATTTGCTGTACTGGAAGAATGTATCAGACAGCTCCAGATGAAGAGGTTGGGGGGATTTTTTCTTTTTTACATCAAAAGTGCGGCTTTGCTGAGAGATGGGGATCGAGAAAACATGTCACTTTCAAACTAAAAAAAACACACAAAAAATACTACGTAAAAATCTCTCGTAAAAAAAAAAGTTATACCGAATATTTCAATTTAAGTTTCTTGATCCTAAAATGGGCCTGATCACTAAATGGAAATGTCTGCAAATTGTGATCACACTTGTATTCACAATTTTGGTGCGGTGTGTACACAAAGTACGACACCATTTTAACAGCAGCACAAAAGTTTGCGTTTTCTTGCATTCTGTTTCTGCATGCTTAAGCGAATGCAAATGGAGATTTGGCACACTTACAGTAGCTCTCCCAAACACAAGGTAAAACAGTAGCAAATACTGTATCTAGTATTTTCCTTTCAGATCAGATTGTTTACCTCTACGTTTGCAGACGATTCGAAATGTGAATATTCAGCTGTATTCTGTGAGCATGTTGAGCTGAGGGAAAAAAATCTATAAATCTATATTTCAACCCTTTTTCAAACAGAGTGAACGCCTCTGAATATGTATGTTTTAGAGAGAAGTCATTAATATTCAGGGAAAGTTGAATGGGGGTTGGACCCCAGTTCAGCAAACAAGAATTAGAAAATTAATTATATATGTCTTTATGTAAAACTAGAGCAATACTGTGAAGATGTGATTTAAAATTTTTTCATTAAATAGATAGTGTATTTTTGATTTATTTCGACCTTAAATAGTAGTTATTAGAAATCCACGCATGTATATTTGCTCTTGCCTCTTCAAAGCCGAAACCCCCGATGACCATCGTTTAATCCCCAAAACTGCTTATAATGCGCAACACATTCGCAGCCACTCCCCGGCAATTAATGCATTCTGCAAGCATTCGTGCAAGCATTCGTACACTCCACCAAACTACAGCAAGACATGTGATACAGAACCAAAGCGCACCATAAATATGGATGTAAACATGATGTGAGTCAGAGTGCAAAAAAAAGCAATATTTGTGTTTTTACAGTAGCTGATCCGTTGAGTTTGTTCTGGCGTGTGTGTGTGTGTGTGTGTGTGTGTGTGTGTGTGTGTGTGTGTGTGCGCCTATTCTTAGAACCACAGCCTGCCACTGCATGCATAAAATACAAAACAGCACGCACATTACAAATACAAATATAAACTGCATAATGTATTTTAACAACCATGTTTTTTATTCAGAATATTCGACGGGCGAATGGTGAGACAGGTGTTGTGCTGTCAGTGCATATGTAAATGTTTTGGACCTGTATTAGGAATCTTTCCCTCTAAACACTAAATTATTCATTGAGCTCGGCCATAGTAATTATCATAAAAGTGGTTTAGTTTGCTGCTCACTTCTCCAGGCATTGGGCTCCTCCATAAAGGTCACTGAAAATGTGCCATTATTATTATTTATATATTTTTTTTTCCGGGACCCTCATCCAATACTTACGGACAGTGAAACAGTTTCAAGTTCTTCCTGGGCAAACGAGGATGGACAGCTACACCACAACCGTTTCCTTGGCTTTTGACTGATATCATTATAGCCGTCAATCTTTCTGCTTAAACCTAATGTAAAATATCTTTATAATGTGATTTAGATGATGTTGAGTAATAGTTTGTTTATGCCTTGACCAGTGATGTGATCCATCAATTGGAAAACTGAAAGGCAATAACGAGAGAGCGAGCGCGCGAGAGAGAGAGAGAGAGAGAGAGAGAGAGAGACAGAGAGAGAGAGAGAATGAGAGAGAGAGAATGAGAGAGAGAGACAGAGAGAGAGAGATAGATATTCTCTCTGTGGTGTGTGTGTGTGTGTGTGTGTGTGTGTGTGTGTGTGTGTTTCTTATAAAGCAAGAGAATTGCGTATATGACTATGCTATACACGATTAAACACACAGTTTACGGAAATCAGCAGTAACTTCTTTTCTGACAGTAGGGCGGATGTCGACTTCCATCATGCAACGACTATTGACTGGTAGTGTGAGTAATTAAGTCAGAGAGACAATATTGGATTAGGCGCGAAGAAGTGCTGACACATCAATGTGTAAATACGACTTTGGCCGAGTGTGTCTCATCGTTTTTATCACTGGCATATGCAGAGAAAATCGTTGTTACTTTCCAAAAACATGCTCAGAAAGCAAGCTTAGCTTTACTGTTTCCAAGTCATTATTTTGTTCACAGGGTCATATATGAAGCCTATAGATTTTATAAATGAAATAGGAGAATGTTTTATGTATTAATTCCAAGCAGAGAGATGAATTAAAATTGAAAATTAAAAAAAATAGTTGCACTGGATTCATATGCTCTATACGCATAAGTGGTTCCACAATTCTCCGTAACCCGTTATCAATGATTGCCGAACACACTAGAACATTTCTTCTTTCCAATTTCAGGCACCATTGTAAAAGTGTTCCAGTAGAGATGATTTTATTCCAAGCTTTTATTTTATTCCAGGGAACCGGTTCGATGTGTGTGAAGTCCAGCACGTTTCATACTTTGCCATACGTATTCATTAGTTTAAAGCTAGTATTAAGAATCTTGTTCACAGCAGGGAACTGTAGGTAATGTAGTGTTAGGAGACACTGATCAACGTCTTAGCAGCGTTTGACAGTCACTATAACATGGACGAATCGCTGGTAGTCATGGAATGTTTTCAGTCATTTTTGTCAGCAGTGTTGAATATATTCTTCAAGATTTGTACAAATGTCGGAGACCTTGTGGAAATCAGAGAAATACTAATGTGTTTGTTAATCTGAGAATATACACGTGCAGTAAATTGCATTTTAATGTATAGGTGAAGTAAATGTTCATATAAATCTGTTCATAATAGAAATTGTATAGAAAAAAATCTATAAAAGCATGCTAGTTGTGTACAGTTTGGCCTTTTTAGAAATCAATATAACATCTAAATAAAATAGTTTACGCAACCTCAGTTCACTCAACAGTGTGTTATGGTACAGAAAAGATGAAGTAAAGTTGCTCGTGTGGTGCATCCTCACACTCGTCCTCAATCTAAAGGACAGAATGTCACTTGAAGATGATTGGTTCACGTGTGGAGTGCCACCGAATGCCATTTATTGGATAATTAATGTCTGAGCGGGATGAGCTTTGATTTCATTGATTTGGCAGGGACTGATTGTGCTTTATTGATGCACAACAATCACACGAGCCAGTGACCAGCTGAGGGTCTGAAGGCTGAACACCGGCCGACAGGAAGACTGCACATACATCATTGACGTCTCCGACACCTCCGGTGTGAAACGGCCCATCTCACGAGCGCTTGACCTTTATTTGTGCATTTCATCTCACACAAATACATGCAAAACAGAAATAAAGCAAAGAAAATTACTCAAACGTGCTGATTCTGTTGATTTTTACAAATGTGTCAAAAGAATCTTACTAGTTTGACATTAACAATGTTTAATAGCAAACATGTATCAGCTCTTAAAAAGCACAATATTTCCTACAGAAGTAAACTTTCATGTGCACACACATTTTCCTTTATTGTTTTCCATTTAAGAGTTTATCTAAATTTAAATTCTATAAATTATGATTATTAATAACTATAATATTATAGAAGATCACACATGTGATTTTAATAATTATATTTCCAGCTTGTTTCTTATTTCTCCCCAAATTGATTAAGGAATGTTTTGACTTATAAAGTAAGAAGCTTTAATCCGAGTGCATAAAAAGAATAATTTCTGTCTGCAATACAATCAAAAATGGCTTTTTAAAAATGACATCTACTAAATGATTATATGTAAATCAAGTCAATATCGTATTTGTTTAAATACGATTACTTAATCAAATCTGTTTTTCACTCAATTGAGATCAACACTTATGTCAACCATGATCTTGGTTATTATGATCTGAACGGGAGCCCTGTGTGTCATGAAGCAAGTTTCATCAATAGAATGTAAAAAGTTTGAGATCTAGAATCTCATCCGGAGACTCACACAAAGTGCAGCAGACCATGAAACAGAACCTGCCATACAATTCATTTCTCCAGACTTGAGGAGCAGATTGTATGTTAAGAGATTTATCCAAAATGGGTTCATGATGGATGGATGAATGGCTGGATGGAAGGATGAACCCCAGAGCACCATACCAACAGAAGGTTTAGACAAGTTGAGGAGAAGAACATGGGAAAAACTGAAGAGATAGAGAAGTGTATTAGAAGCCCTCAACAAGAAGCCAGGAGGAGCAGACATGAATCCGTCAGAGCCGAGAGTCCGATGAGAAAAAAGGTTTCTGAGCCAAATCACCCTAGGTAACAAATGAGAGGGAAAAGTTTATAGTGTGGAGCAGGGTGTACATGGTTCAGAAGCTCATTACAGTTCAGCTTCCAGAAGAACAAGACCTGCTTTGTCAATGGTGATAAGAGTGAGATGTAGGAAGTCAACCTGGACCAGAGAATCCATCGAATAGCAGCAGTGTCTTCATTCGAATTTTGATGCGTGTCGTTTTGTCACCTCTGAATGATACAACCTGAAATCATTTTTTTTCTATAGATACAGTGGAGCAAATAACAGGACAATCTGTTAATCAAGAGAAGAAGACCTGGAAACTATTTAAGAGAACTGTGACTGAAGACGATGATGATGATTGATGTTGTTAATTTAACTGATAGTGATATACATTATTAAGGGGTTTTTATAGCCATATTGTACCTTGTATGTATATGTGGGTGTGTGTGTGTGTGTGTGTGTATATTATAAGGTATACACACATACACACACATATTCATATTTATATACTGTATAAAATCAGATTCAGTAATCCTCCCCAGTATTGCTATATTCCATGAATTCTTTGCACAGTGTAATTTAATTTAAACTTTTGCTGGTGTGGTAAGGACATCAGTTGCCGTTCGAAAAAGGTCCTATTTCCCCATCCGTGACCTTAAGTCTCAATTATAGGATATCTAGGGAAAATTTCTGGTCCACAATTTAGCAGATAATACCATCCACACCTTCATCCTCCAGACCTCCTCTCCACCGCTCCCCTTGACAGAAAAAAAGATTGTTTTATTCAGAACTATTAATATATCAGAATGTATTTGAAATGTGTCTTTTAAAAGCCATGTTAAGAGTTTTGCTTATAAATATTTGAACATATTGATTATTTTTACACTTAAACTGGATGCTTAGTGTCGACTTTTATACCATTTTTTTTTAAATGCATTGTATCATTTCAGCTCATGTTTACGAATAAACACTTTAGAACAAATGCATTCGAACCATGTCTGGCCAGGGATGAAAGTGACCTCTAGACGTGAGGGTCCGATAGAAATCCCCTCTTTGTCTCAGCTTACTGCAAGATAAACGCTTGCTGGTCTTCTTACCCGAAATTACAGCAAAATGCAGTGCAGAGAGATGGATCGGGTTGTAATGGGATTAGTAGATATTCAGCATGCATGGTAAGTGTGTTAGCACTCAACCTGCAGAGGTAATTACATCACCGGGTTAATACCGGCATTCAGCCTTTCATAATCTCATTCTGCGTAAAGTGGGAGAGCCGAGCTGTTAAAGCTGCTTTATTGGGTTTGTCACTATCATTTTCAGCAATTCAACGGAATTTCAACCGCGTTCAATGAGCGATATGCCAACTCACCGCTTCCCCAAGGAAATCAAAAACAAATCGAACATGATGAAAGAATCAGGAGCATCATTCATTCATCAAAACAGTGAATCCATCATCCTCTCAAGAACCACGCGCACACGTCCAGCACGATGCTCTTTTAATGCATCACGAGTCAATGCGAGAATACATTCAACACGCCACGTGAAGAGCGATTCCCTTCATTTTGAGAGAATGTAAACCGTTTGCAATCATTTTCCCTCAGAGATCAATCGAAATATTCATGCATTCGTTGGAATTAGATACTCATTACTGTACATGAAATTACTCTGATTTAAAGACGGCCTTTCAGAAGTTTGTTTAACAGTATTAGTTTTATTTATAGTCCTCATATTGTTATTGTCTTGGTAGTTGACGAGAAGCAGAAACAACTTTTTTTCTTTCTTTAGTTCTGAGAGGTTGCTGAAAAAAAAAACTATAATTAAGTTGTCATTCATTCTCAATTATTAGTCCTCTAAGACTAAGCTTTTCTTGTTTTGTGTTGAATGGAAGAAAAAAAATGATTGATTGCAATTTGTAAAGAGAAACCGATAAGCCGCCATCCATCACCAGAATCATTACAAAAGTGATTTTCCAGACGACGTCCAAACATTGTGTTGCGCTTCAAGCAAACACAGGCAGTCAAACACTCTACTGGGTCCAGCGTTGACCGTCTGAGGTTAATCAGAAGAGGTTTGATTCTTTTTGAAGGACTCGAGCCTGAAGAGCTGAAGATCCCACATCAAGTCTACTTGCCTCTTCACAGTCCGAGCAGCTTGTAGATGTTATTAAACCAACAAAATTCCCCTGACCTTGTTTTTAGGACAGCAACCTTCTTTAATTATTGTTTGGTACTAAATTCACATAATCACAAATTAGGGCTAATGTGTTTTATGCCATTCAGAAAGAACACATGCATATATGACCTGATAGTTAGATTAGATGCTGGTAGATAAGCTTCTGAAGGTTTAGAATCTGGCTGTGATTATTTACAAGAACAAATATCAACTCAATTTTAATGTCTGGAGTTAAACATCGCATACAATTGCAAAAGACAAAAATCGCAACCTGTGAATCACCGCATACAATTCAACATTTTCCGAAATGGGTTGAAGGCTTGGATTGGTTTAGAGCCTCTTTATTTTTAAATGTTCTCTAATTAAAGGGTGAAGCTTCTGAACATAATGCCATAAAGTGATGCATAATTGGCACGAAACAATGCATACACGTAACTCTGGCACCATGTCTCGATCAGAACGTGATGGAACAACAAAGAAAAGCTGCTAAAATTAGACGTCTGTGTGCCAACAATTGGTTGATATTCACCCCGAGGTATATTTTATGCCCCGGTTGCCCGTTGTCTTATTTTCTCTTTTTGCTTTAGTTTGTTTTTCTACCCAATGTCATGTACTGTCTTGTTCAACCATCATAGTCATAGCTTTTATTGTTCATTTAGAGACTTTGTTCTATATTGTCTCATGGAGTGAGGTTAAAAATGTATGTTGGTATGTCTGATCACTTTGTATGTCAGACCTGAATAATTCGTTTTAAAAATAAATGAAACCAAAATGCTCTTTAATTTTTCCATTTTCATAACAGTAGTTGTTCAACGCACATTATACTGTGTGCAAGCGTATTTTGAATAGTTCTAAACAGGGCAAAATCTTTGAACAAAATGAATCCCAGTTCGTTGTTGAATCACACTGGATGTAATTAACCCAAGGAACTCGGGAGCTCCAGGAAACATCTATTTTTAATGGGTTGCCAGATATGAGCTAAAAAAAAACACACACTTCCTTACTGTTAAATGAAACTAGGGTGAAATTGTTTTCAAGGTTACCCGGATTTTGTCAGGTAGACAAGAGTTGCACTAGATTCATGTTTCCACTGCTTATATCTGAACATTGTTCCTTTTTTTCCCCAATGATTGAATAAGCACAATCAAACCTAAAATTGCATTTTTTTCTTTTCCACTGATTTTTAAATTGTGTTTAAAAGAATGTCATTAAATTATCAATGGAAAATCGGAACACAAAAATGGTTTCATGTAATCATAATACGGCTTTACCTTTAGTTTAAAATACAATGAGAAATATATTATTTTATACCGTAATTAGTGACACGGTAGGTAATAAACTCAACCTCACCATGTGTTTAATGAATTTCCCAAGCCGAATTATAATATAAACAGGATGAAAATTAATAATCAGTGATAAACTCTGCCAAAAAATACTCTAATAATAAGTTTAAGACTTGCCAAATGATCAATTTTCCTCTCTCTCACTCTCTTGTTATTAGACCTTAATAGTAAATCTTTTGGAGTTTTATGCACGTGTGATTTACGAGGACTTGGTGTGCATTAATTCTAGCAAGAGTAGCCCTTCATTCATATTCATGAACAACTGTGAGGGGACAGCAGCGGAGAGGAGGGGCCGCACACAGGGCGGGACAACGGTCATTCTGCCAATAGAACAGTGGACACGATGCCAGTTTCCTGCCCGCAACCATGTGTCCAGATAAAGTATGGTCCAAATCTGAGTAATGAAGACACAAAAGACTTACTAAGCAGGTATCAGTGTGATTCAGACACAGTGTGTGTGTATGTGTGTGAGTTTGTGTGTAATATCTATGTGCTTGCGTTCAATATAACTCGATATTTACTGTACATTTACCTTTACACACATTTATGTATATCTTGGTGTACATTTTAATCACCATCTCCCTTAGTGTGAACGAAGTACACATCGAAGTATATTGTCACTAATTGTGATATTCTCATGACAATGATGTGAACATATGAATCTCAAGTCTTCCTGTGTTATTACAGTGTCATTTATTTCAATAAAGACGTCATCGGTACTTATTAACCATCATCTCCTGATCAATGAGCTGTAGTTGTAAAACATCTGACATCCAATTAAAAGGACCGGTTTGTGTGTGTGTGTGTGTGTGTGTGTGTGTGTGTGTGTGTGTGTGCGTGTGTGTGAGGGAGAGAGACTGTGATTAGCAGGTATACAGTAGTAATTACCCCTCAAAAGATCTGCCTGTCAGGAGTCGGGATGAGGGAGGTAAACGGGACTGAACAGTATGAATGGTTCCGTTTCCTCTGGAGTCCGAGTGTAATTTGCTCCACCAGACAAATCAATATAACAATTTCATCACAGATGTTTGAGGAGCAAGATACACAAAGCAAATAATGAAACATAACAGATTGCCGAGGTGGGAACTGAATTGTCTACTTGTCTAAAGCCGTATCCCACCCAACCATTTGTTGTCAAGCCTTTTTTTTGATTATTCATAGTTTGCCATGTTTTATAGACGGATAGTGCATGTGGCAAACTCATGGAGTTAGAAAACTCTCTGAATTAAAGTGATAATAAAACTATAAAATGAAACTGGAACCTCAGACTATGCTTCTTCTCAGAATGAACGCAACTCATTGTACTTTAGAATGACCGAACTACATTACACGTCAGATATATGTGGAGCGTTAAATATTTACCGACATGCCTGGCTTCAACATTAAGTTTCAGAGGATTTTAAGGTGGGCTCTGAGTCTTACTTACAAAAAATGAATTCACATCACAAAGCCACGCTAGAGTCCCGCATGAAAAGTCATTAAATCTAGCAATATGGTTTCCAGTGGCCTGGGGATTGCAGTCACCACGAGCTGTAAAGTCCAATCATTAGCTGTTCGCTTAGATTTGTTCCTAAAATGTTATACGAGAATGTTTGAAGATCCCTGAAAAGCCTGTACATTAAAAAAATCCAAAAGCAGTCTTATGTAGAGATGTCCATATTACTACATTTTTTAGGTTACCGATTGGATCCAATTTATAATGATTCTCAATTCGAGAATTCCCAGTCTCACACGCCGAGTGTTGACACGCGACAGTCGTAGTGTCTCTTAATCACATTGATACACACTTTTAGTGTAGGTCTTAAGCACTCAAATTGTGCCTGTTTACATTCAAAACGTATATACAGTACATATAAGGGTTATGAGGATATTAATAAAAAGGACAACAACTTGTCAAAGGCTTTGAGGTATAGCTTACATGGAAAGCCTCATTATTATTATTATTAATATTATTATTATTATTATATAACTTGGCCCTCGAATAAATAAATAATTCAATTAATAATAATAATTAAAAGTCAACTGGACAGGTGTGGCAAGAAAAATTCTGTAGAGAAGAGATAAAGCAACAAAATTGTGCCTTTTGCTAAATTACTTGCGAATTTTTTTTAAATGAATTTCACTGCATCACAGACTTACCGAGTGGGTATGTCGTCATGACAACGAGTGGCAAAGTGAAACTGGTGATTGGAGAGGCGGTGAACCAACCAGACCCCAAACCTGTAAGGCCGCTGTGTCCGGAGCGGGTCAGGCTTTTATGTCATCATTGTGTGATCGGTCAAACGGCAATTGTTGTGTGATAGGAATCTGTCATTTTGTCACATGTATCAGTAAAACTATTTGACAAAAATAAGTTAGACCATGTCTCGCATTTGTACACTTTTGTCCTGTAGAGAATATTTTTGCTGTGTTAATCCAATTAATTTGTTCCAGCCTTAATACAATTTGCAGTTTCTGGGTTGATCCTTTATGGCTCTACTGGCTCCCAACATTCCTCTTAGGTCTTCCATTGCATCCATTCCATGTAGAAAAAAATGTTTGGAAATGACCTTGAACACAGTCTCAGGAGGAAAAATAAACAAGCCAAATCACAATTGAACGTTCTGGGAATGCCGCTTTTCCATAGATGAAGAGAGCAAGGTGCACAAATACAGAAAAGACCCAATTTGTGCTTTCCATCCAAGAACAAGTGAAGTCCATGAATCTAATTCAACTTATCAGGTTTCTTTAATAGAGTGCAGGCTGTGAAGAGGAAATTACGGTTCACCTCAAGCTGAGATGGAGATGCATATGCTTCTCCTGGGATTAACTTTAGAAGATATTTTCAAGTGAAGCTTCGAAATAGGTTCAGTCTACCAAAAAGTAATTTCTATAAGGTATGATTCTTCCATATATATATTTTTATTATTTATCTATAAGGTAAGAAGGAAAATGTAATATTTGTTCCCCGTTTGCTTTGGCCCATTTATGCATCTCTACGTGATGGAAACAACAGAGCTGCTTTGCTTTCACAAAGCCCCTGGACCACCAGATGGCAGATACAGGGAGCCCGGTGTAAGACCAGGCCGCTCAATGAAAGTTTATTGGGGAGATGGCCATATGAGGTGAATAAACATCCACGGACAGGCTAATTAAAAGGGTCTTTTTCATTAGAGAACTCCATCTGTTAGTAGAAAAGGACCCAAAAGACCCAGATACATATATTCACACTAGAAGACGGTAAATGCTCGCATTAGCTTTTCACTTATTCTTTTGGGTAAATCAAGGTACATCTGTGTGGATAAATGCAGTTCACACATGGGGAGATTGTAATTTCATATTATGTTTCCATCCATTTATCCATCCATCCATCCATCCATCAATTTTCAGCTTTTTCATTGCTGGCTCTTGAGGAGCTCAGGCTGGTAACTAACCAATCACAGAATGGGACACACACACACACACACACACACACACACAATTTCACTCATATAAGCTGATTGAGGTGACCACATAAATGCACAGTGCCTCTGTTCCGTCCAAAGTATAAATGTTTGCCTCCAAATTCAACATGTAGCATAAAACACACAAGTAAAACATATTTCTCTGACCAAGCATACAACTAAGATTACAATTACACAAAACCTAATTGTACATAATTCTACTCCACCCTTGTTCCAACAACAAAGTACTGTAGCAGCAGGAATCTTCATTTGATGGCACAAAGACAACGTCCAAAGTCTCTTTCCAACCGTACCAGCACAAACCGTGTTCATTCGACAAACCACATTGAACCAAAAGAAAAATGCAATACCTGCTTCTTCAGCTCCTTACACTTTTTCTCCCATGTTCAGGAAAACCAGTGTTCAACCTGTGTTCCACCAAACTGTCCTCTAGGAAACATCCCTGATTAGGTTCTGCTGCTTCCTCCGCCATGTTGTCCTGGGCAGCCATCTTGTAGTTCTTTCCCTGGTGGCCATTTTGACAGTTGTAGTTCTTGTCATTATGTCCTCTTGCTCCAGCCAGAATCCACAGAATTAGAATTTTTAATTCACCCAGGAACAGTCCTCAAGGGAGTGCTTTGCTTTGCTCCTTATACAGGAACTTTACTTGATTTGTTTTGACTTGACAACCATCTCCCATTACAACTTGCTGACCTGATCCACCTCTGTTCTTCTGTGCAAATAGTTCAATGCCCATTTGTTTCCATACACTTTCCCACAGGGCTTGTAGAGCTTTAAATTAGCATTTTTTACAAACGAGCAGCCCTGCAAACACAACAGTAGCCCGATGCTAATCAAAAGCGCCGTGATTGTCTCCCTCCGAACCATGATTATAGTGCAGTCATGTGTTACCACACAAAGCCGTAGCCTCCGCACAACAACTGCTCAGTGGCGGGTTTGGTGAAGGTCACATGTTTCACAGCATATGGGGTTTATTGGCATCCAGTGACAAATAATCAACCCATGTGAGCAGCTAGCTGTTGATTAGCAGGTTGCGTGTTTGTCGCAAATGTTAGCGAGGGACCTATAGAGTGTTTGCCTAAAGTATTCCAACGGTGGAATTTTAATATGCCAATCAGTTCTATTTTCACTTGTACATTTCGTTGAGCAGCGTGGTGTGAAGAATTTTCCCACACAAGTGTAAATTGGATATGATCTTCAAAGGATTTTGGCTAAAGACCTTCTGAAGAATGTCAAAATGTAATAGTCAATTCTGGACTGACCAAATCAGGCCTAATTGACAGAAATAAAAAGTCCTGAGACAAATTCATACCAAATTCTGCTTAATATATAAGAAACAACCATGTTCAAGGAACTTTGTATCATCAGAGCAACAGTTTACATCTCTTTCAGCAACACTCTTTTTTTAGACTGTTGTAGAGTCGATCCAATTCACTGCACATACATAGTCAAACACAAAGCCAGCAGATCTCACTCTGAAGTGATTATTTACTCATAAGATGTATCCAAAATGAATGAATTGCTCACGAATAACACATCACTACAGAAATACTTTCATCAGTGCCTGTGATTAGTGTGTTTCTCATTTCCGCTGCCGATTGATGGAAATAAAGTTTAATGAAGTGTGCCCGATTAAGTCAAAGATTACAAAGAATTTGTGTCCATCCTCAATGAGGTTTGTTGATGTGATTGCAAATTAAGATCAGGATGCATCAATTTTTACTAATTTTGATTGAAAAAAAAATGTTAAATTATATATTTGTTGCTCGTTTTTAGTCATGCTGTCAACAGCTGCTTTGAGATTGACATAATTTTCAGAGAAACAGTGAACCTGTCCTGCTATAGTCTGTCTCCTTGTCTCTAGAGTCTCTATTTGGTTCGTCTTCTCTGTGTTCACATTTATTCTGTGATTATTATTGACAATACTTGTTTTAAGGTTTTATTCTTGTAGTAAGTAGGGTCATCATAGGATTCTGAAGAGCTTCGTGTTTGTGACATCAAATAACCAAGCAACCAGGCAACCTTGACATCTCCTTGTGACTGAGTTCAAAACTTCCGAACAGATTTCGGTAAATCAAGTAGATAAAGAAAAAGAAGCAAAGACCACATTTTCAGTAGTTGACACAATCATTGTATTTCTCTACCATTTCCCTTGTAATTTGCAACAAATACACAGTACAGACAGTAATATCTCTTTGACAACAAACAGAGTTTGTTAGCTGGGGTTTAATTGGTTATGGTCATCCTGTGTGTCTAATTAGCACATCCTCTCTCAGTGGTATAGCTAGAATTCTCCTAAGGGTCAGCGCTCATTGAATACTGGTCCAGCAGAGACCGTGTCTGAGTCTGCACAGCAGCACAGTTGGGGGCTGGAAGGGGGGAAGATAATGACGAGAATACACAGGCCTAGCAGCCGTCTTGCTGTCAGCTTGGATCAGAAATGTCTCTTACTCGGGACGTTAGTGTCGAAAGGGTTTCATTTCTTCTTCTTAAAATCCTAGTTCCTGTAGAAGCACTGAAGGGGTAGGAGTAAAAACGTCGAGCTGATGTCCTGGCTCGTTCTACGTAAATCATGGCACCATGATAAGGTCAGGGGTGTGAAGAGTACCGGACAGCCATACTTGAGTAAAAGTACAGATACTTACTGTAAAAATGACTCCAATACAAGTAACAAGTCACCCATTTCGAAAAGACTTGAGTCAACATAGCAAAGTATCCAATTTGAAAAGAACATAAGTATTAAGAAGTATTTTTATTCGTGCTCAATATAGGCCCAAAAAAAAAAGTGAAAACAAACTATTGTTTTCCAAGACAGAAACAGAATTTAACCTCAATGTTTGAAAACTGGTGGAACAAAGTAGATAAAAAGAACAAAATCACTTCAATTTGAAGAGTAAAATGATACATCTGATTAGTAAATTATATATTATATGTATTATATAAAATTATATATTATATAATAACATTTGTAAAACACATTTTTACGCCCCTAATTTGCGTTCTTGTGGTTTCTAATTCACAAATAGCCTCCATTACCTTCAGCAGCCTAAAGATGGCGATTTTCACCTCGTCCGCCCAAGAAATTAACTGCGGTTATAATATAATAATATAATAATAAATCGATTCCGGCTTGTCGCGCACAATTACAATGTAACGAGTAATGACATGTGTCCGTTCAAATGCAGTGGAGTGAAAAGCACTGCTACTCATTCACAAATGCAGTGGAGTAGAGAGTAAAAGTTGCTTATATTTTTGATACTCGGTGCAAGTACGAAGTAGCCAAAAACATACTTAAGTAAAGTAACCAAGTGCATTTACTCAAGTACCTTACACCCCTGGATAAGGTAAATATTGATTGGCTTTGCGTGCTCTTCAACGTCTTCCTGAAGAACTATCTAAGAAGAAACCTCATTAGTATATTGATAGCAATATAGGAGAAAGCAATCTAAGAGCTTGACTTTGTTCAGAACCTGTACCATGCTCAGTCCCATGGGAAGGCTCGGCGTAAAGCAGTGGGCAGGACTGACCCGTAGGATACTGATATGTGTGTTAGTTAGGGTCTGTCAATAGTTATGGCACAGCGAGGCATGTGCGAGCACTAAATCTACGCCACACACTCGGGTAGTTTAAGGTCCCTTTCTGAACCAGCTTGTTTTAATTACTTAGAGTAAGTGGCAGCATTTGGCTGAGTTTATTGCTCTTCTTAAAAGATCAGGCCAGTGCTTTCAAAGCGAACTCGGCCTGCTCGCAGAGCTGTAAATCCCAGTTCTTGCTGCTCCTCTAACAATGCCCAGGCCGGCTGCTGTGCCCCTTGACTGCAGGGCACTCGTAAATCCTCCTTTCATTTCCCACCTCACACAGACAAGGATGCAGGCAGTACCAACGCATCAAAGGCCAGAGGTGTGCACAAGGAGAAGGAAAGGGATGACAGGTAACTGTCTTCACAATGTTTCGTTTTCTATAAACGAAACCTGATTGAATGGATGGATAGATGAATGGAAGGATGGGATAGATTGATTTAATGTATGGGTTGTTGGATGCAAAGATGGAATGGATGGATGGGGATGATGGATGATGGGTTGGTTAATGGATGCAAGGATGGATAGAAGGAAGGATGGATGGATAGATTGATAGATGGATGGACAGATGTGAGGGATGAAATAATAACTAATCAATCCATCCATCCCATCCATTCATTTATGCACGGATCCATTAATCAATAATTGGATGTGTGGAAGAATGGATGGCTGGATGGATGGACTAATGAATGAATGAACAGACAAAAGGTAGCTAATATATATCTTTTTTTAATAATGTTAATATGTTAACGTTATTTTCAAAAGATTTTCTCAATTGACACAAACACAAGCAGTTTAGCATTGAACTTCTAGACGCTCTGGAGTAAATACGACTCCGGCCAGATGAAGCCATGAACCTTTCATGCCCGGAGTAAACCAAACTAAATTATAGAGGGTGTGATAATGTTTTCCTTGATCTACCTAAGCAATATAGGGATTGGTTCAGCTCCCTCACAAATCAACTGTGCGTTTTTATGGGAGTGACCGAGCGAGAGACCCAGTGTCATTAGGGCGCTGAAGGCTCTATGCATTAGAAATCACTCTGGGAAGTAAATCTAACAATCACTTGCTTTTGCCTTGTGTGGCTGATATTGTTGCTATCATCGATCATATTATGCACGTGTGTTTTAAGGAAAGTTTTATTTTGTTTAATTTGGTGGAATGATTTGTTTTTTTGGCTTTGTGTGTGTGTGTGTGTGTGTGTGTGTGTGTGTGTGTGTGTGTGTGTGTTTGTATACATGCAAAGAGTCAACAGACGGTAATCATTCAACCCATTCATTGCATTTAGTTTCTGCATTCGTTTTTAAGCTAACATTTAAATCATGTGGATGTAATATATATAAAAAATGTCTAAATGTGTGTTTCTACCACAACCCAACTATTACTAGAGTTAAAGATGCAAGTCTTTTTGTCTATTCATCCATCCATTCATTCATTCATTCATTTATTACCACTTATTCCATTTCTGGGTTATGCAATTGGAGCTAAAGTGTGTTGGTAAAATGGAGAGGAATCACATAAAATCAAATACCATAGACACTCTTTCCAAGAAAAATTTCCTCTTTTCACACAAAGCATTTCAATTTCATACTGAGCTTTGTCTGCAACACCAACTTGGTGCTGAAAAAACTCTCTCTCTCTCTCTCTCTCTCTCTCTCTCTCTCTCTCTCTCTCTCTCTCTCTCTCTCTCTCTCTCTCTTACACACACACACACACACACACACACACACACACACACACAGAATTAATAGCACAGTCAGAATTATAGAATTTATGAATTACTAGACTCAATACAATGTACTGTATACTGAAAAAAATAAAATTTTGAAAATGAAAACTAAATAATTATATATGTATATATTTATTTTTCTCTTTCGCCATATTGCACATACTTTTTTTCTTTCATTCATTCATCATACATGTGTGTGTGTGTGTGTGATGGTGGTTTCAGCTGCAGTTTTTCCATCTGACTTTCACCTGAACTCTTCCTCTCATCACATCGCCCTGGTGTTCCACCCCTGCAGGAGTCTGCAAAAGTTTTCATTTCAGCGTCAGGGTCAAAATGCCCTTTTATAACCATTCCTCCGCGGTCTGGCCCATTTCTCCTCAGCGCTTCAGAGTCTCCGTGGTAACCGACCTCCTCAAACGTGAAGAAAGCGGGAGATGTGGCTTTTTCTTAAAGCCGAGATCATGTTGTGACAACTTGAACGGTTTATCAGTGTGAACACTGAACGCTGTGTGTAACCGTGCCACACACTGAATACCAGGAACTGCGAAGCTCAACGTTCAAAAACAATCTGGAATTGTGTAGTTCCAGTCGATTTCCACTTTACCATCTCTGGGTCATGGGGAGCTGTAGCCAATACAAGGCCTGAAGGCAGGACACGCCCTGAATTGGTGGCCAACCAATCATAGAACAAGACACACCCACACATTAAACGCTTCACTACACCGCCAAACAAATAAATGAAAACAAACCAACAACAACAAAAAAAAAAACAACAACATAAATATTAAAAAAATACTTTAATTGTCACAGACATTAAAATCAAAACATCATGATCATTCCAGGACAAACACTTTTAGTGGTGTATAGATGTCTTCTTCTGTCAGATCAGTTTCCCACAGACTGACTTCCTCTTCGCAACTGAAACCTACAGCCTGTTCATTTCTAGTTTTCTCCAGCAGTAACGTGAAACACTTTGTTAGATCAGATTGCATGTGGCTTTCAATCACTGCCGTTTGAGTGAGGCGTTTGGTTTTTTTTTAGCTGTCAAAAACCACTCAGTGTCTGCTAGGCTAACGGCTACGATTCCATTAGCTACTGCTTCCATTCAATTGCACAGCAAAAAAAAGCTCAATGTTCCTGATAAATGTAATAACTAAATTAGTATTTGGCTAGAAACATTATTAATATAAATGCAAACACCCGTCTGATCTGTGCTCTCGGCCTGTGATCTTGGAGAACAACCAGACAGACGCCACATTCTTCCAGACAGTGAAGTTGATACCGTCTCCGTCACGTCTGTAATAACCATCGTTATGTTGGTTTGAACATGTGCATTCGTGTTTGTGCACGTGTTTTCATCTACACTGTCACTCAAACAAATGATTTGTGAGAATCCGAGCAGATGGCAACACGAGCCACAAGGAGGTGACGGGAACATTTGTCGGGACGTTTCCGGGCCGCTACTATATTTTGCTGTAACACCTGTTGATTGCGTTAAATCACTATTTATATTTCGATGCAGCATCTGTGCTTCACCAACATGTCACTCAGAACTCATCTCACCCTGTATCTGTGTTTTACGACGTCGCTTCCTAGGTTTTGATTTCAGAGTGTTTTCTAATGTTGGCTGATGGGACTTTACAGATTGACAGTTTACAGTTACAGCTCGATATAGTATTGCTGAGATTATAATTATACGTCCGCATTCGGCAGATGCTTTCATCCAAAGAGACTCACGACCCTTTGAGAAGATTTTGTTGGGTCACGCTAGGCCTGTAGTGTGTACATTTAGCGCTTTAAATAAACTTGAATGTAATTCGCACAGGAACACTGATGGTGCTAATGTTCTCTGGACTGAGCTTCCAGAAATATCAATGTAATTATTTAGCTCAGTTTCTCACATGTACAATCTCTAACATGCCCTCGTCGAATGTTCATTCATCTATTTTCTTTTCTTATGCGTTCTATTTGTTTGACGCTTTTATCCTATCAAAGCGACTAACAGAATGAAGATTAGAAAATGGTTTGGTCTCAAGTCCAACTCTGTACCACTGGACCACAACCTGTTTTCTAAATTATTTTTTTAATCCCAGTTCCATCAAACCAACCATTTTTGGTAACACTTTTTTTCATAGGTCCAGCTACTATAGTGTGGCCAATAACAATCATTCTTGCTTCTGTGCTACTCACACCAAGAGATAGTTTGTCTAGGAATCGTCAAGCAACCACAATGTGACCAAAACTTTCAAATGCGGCAAGTGACATGTACTAGTAATGTGTTATCTTACTAGGGCAAAGGTGCTCAATTTGTTAATCTACCGGTCGATAGCTTTGCTGGTTAATTGTGTGGCTAAAAAAATAAATGCTATTCTAACTTAGAAAAGTCTCATTTGATTGACATTATGAAGAGCCAATCAGACGGTTTCTGACACGTGGCACGTCACACACAAACAACCATGCCAACAACTGTAAAAAGCTTCCGAGTTGCCTAGTTATATTTAGTTTACTTCTAAACTCACAAAAAGATAGAAATGTGTGGAGGAGCTGGTTAAGAAACCAGAAACCTTCCATTTTCACACGGAATGAGAGGAGAGACTTTTCAACATTGTCCTTTTCTACAGCAAATGCATTGGTCTCATCTGCCAAACTGACATTGCTACTCTCGAGAAGGGAAATGTGAAGCTGCATTTTCACACGGTTCATGCAACAGTGACTTTCTTGGGAAGTCAAGCTGAGAATGTTTTCTATAAATATATCATATCATATTTAGAAGAGATTTGTGAAGGAATAAAACTTTATGACATTTGTTCACAAAGAGGACATTTTTATTCACGAGAAAACCATCCTGCCATATAATACATTTATACAGGTCAGAAAAAAAAAACCTTTACAAAAGCAAACAATTTAGAAAATATGATTTGATATGAAACATGACGCGACATCTGTGAATTTGATTCCAAACTAAGTTGCAATATGGTGTCGATTAATTCCATAATTACCATTCATCCTGAATGCTTCAGCATCAACATTCACAAATTAAAAATTACACTGGTTGCGAAAAAAAAATGCAAACCTAATACAGCATCTTAAAAAAGGGCCTGAGAGTGTGTATAAAAAGAAGTAAATCATACAGACAATGTCTACAGTAGCCGTGATTGTAAGTAAGATCAACAAAGGGTTGTTCATGGTCTTTCTTGATTGACAAAAACTAGGAAAATCGTTTTAGCTGCTACATTTGAAAACTGGTTCTGTGTCAGTGACTCAGAGAAACAGAATCGCGTGGCTCTTTCAAAGCATCTATTAAACGTCACAGCAGGAAACATACAGAGTATCTGGCCGTTTAATGAATGGTAGCTCATGAAACATTTGTGCTACATGTGTCTTCTCGAGTTCCAGAATGTGTTCACAACAACTTAAGAGTTGTTCCATAGAACTAAGGCTTGGATATGCATCCAGTGTATTTATCAAGAATTAAAATGTTAAAAATGTGGCAGGAAGAATGAAAAATGTGGCAGGAACAATACATTCTTTTTTTGTTTATTTCAATTCAACCTTCATTTGAATGTCTATCAATACCATAAAATGAAGAAATACCGCATGTCAACACGTGTGGACATCCCAGTGTATGGAGAGTCTTTCTTGTACCGCACTGATCAAACCTCATTTAGTAAGTAAAAAAAAACAGACAAACAAAAAAAATAAAGAAGTATTAAAAAGTCCACAGCTTTTTGTCTTGTAGGTTACATGAGTAAAAGCCCTTTGCCAAAGTGTCTAAAAAATGTCCTGCATTACTAATAGAACTCACTTCAATTGCAAGCTCGACAAAATCATGAAAGCAAAAAATATTTTCTTGGCAGACCAAACCCATCGTGTGAGATTTTACATTCTTCTGTTAATGTATTTGTTGTTTCAAGAGTGTTTAATTCATTTTAAAATCTAATCATTTGTACATTCATTGTGACTGAGCATCTCTTAGGCAGTCTAGTACCAATTAATCACATACAATTTTTGACGTGTTCAAGAGGAAAACAGGTTTAAAAAAATGTGTTATCACTCAAATGAAATGAGATTTATAGAAGCCGTCTTGCATGGCATCTGAGTTTTGTTAACAAACTTCCCAAGACAAGAATATTCCACTCGCAAAAGTAGAAACGCGCACACAGTAACAAGAAGTTATAATATAAGGCTCAAAAGATTTACTAACAGCGTATTAAAAAAAGGCGATCAGGAGGATTTATTCTCCCATTGCTCCCCTTACACATCCTAAATTAAATTGTACACATTGCGTGATCATATAAATACACTATACAATGTAATAAAATAAAAATATGGTTCGGCTTAGGTATGCTGGTTCGAAGTAGCACCAGTAGAAAAAATAATGATTGACAGCAAATGTACAAAACAGTTATATGAAAGAAGGCACTTTGGCATAGTAAGAAGAACTCTTCGGTAAGTTGGAACAATTGTTAGTTGTTTTTTTTTTTCCAAAGTAGGTTTGCGTTTCGTTGAATCAAGTCCTTGAATCGACAGTTATTTTGAGGCACTGCATTTTACCAGAACAGTCTTCTCTTCTTTTGAGGATGAGTTCCCACTCCATGCAGAATTCTCTTTTCGATATTATTGTAACCATTCTGTGTTCTATTTGTATCTTCTCAGAACCGTTGGACTGGTTAAAACATTTCATAGTCCTTCTTTTCACTTCTCCAAGGATCTTTCTCTCATTTCTTTCGGACTGTCTGCCAATCAGCAGTTGGCTTCATACTTCCACCTCTCGTGGTCCTTCTTGCACATCAGACACAACTCTGATATCAAAGCAAGTGACCATCATGACGCGAGATTTGCACAGGTTGACACAATATTCCAGTTCTGCTGTAGCCTGACCCAGTGCGTCCAAGTACTCCTGCGAATCCTGATCCAAATCCTGATCCACCTCGACTGCAAATAAAAAGAAAACACGTGTTGAATTTGAACTGCACAGAATAAAGCTTTCCCATTTATACTTACACTCTCCTATCCACTTGCTTGGGTCCATCATTAGTCTACCCTTGGTGTCTTCCAGCTCTTCAGTCAGAACTTTATGTTTGATTCTGATATCTCTGATTCGCTGCTGTCGTTTTTCAAGATCTTTCAATTTACTGTTGAAATACATCAGTCCCTGTTGAAGACAGAAGAACGTTTTGGCTACAACATTTTTTGGCGGTCTTTTTAAAGTTCCTAATGGAACATAATTTGAACTAATTTACCTTCTCAACATCCTGTGCTGACTGTTGGAACAAAGAGGTAAAAAACAAATGTCATGATTCAATAATCAGTTAGAACAATTAACAATCAATGTAACTTTGATTTTGGAACAAGAATTCTCTCCAAATGTAATTTTAAAGAAGTACTACTGGATTTTCTTGTTTGTTTTTGTTTGTAAAGAGTAATCATCGATGTAGAATGTCTACTTCTGATATTTTACAGTGGCTGGATAAAGGATTATATTTACGTCGCATATGTATTAAAATGCGTCTACTGTAACTGAGACGTGAAAAAAGAACTCAGTCTAACCTCTTCCGTCTTCTCTTGTCTTCGACGCTGAAGGCGCTCTACGTCATCAATTTCATACACCTTGATCTCAAAAGGTTCTTTTAGTGGTCCGGACATAGGGGGGAGGTCCACCCACTGGCCCATTGTCCCAGACTTCCCCAGAGAAGAGGTGTCAGGCAGGGGTGCTGGAATAAGACGTCTCCTCTGAAGGCCTGATACACCACAAGAACAATTACTACAGTAAGGGGTCATTGGAATTCATTGTAGATGTAAAAGAAAAATGCCAATATCAAAATAAAGATCTGACAAACATCGTCTGAATGCTCACCCGTTGACCTCTTCTTGGGTGATTTGGAGCTTCTTGCACGAGCTGAAGAGGACATCCCACTCTCACTCATAGAATCATGGGCTGATGAAGCACTACCGGTTGCCTCACTGTCACGGATCATGCTCTCATAACCACTGCTTCCTCCACTGTGATAGAAGAGTGCAGTTCGTCCCATGGCAGGAGGTAACTCTCCACTGAGCACACTGCTGTTATCACTCCCGTGCCCACTACTGTAACGCTGAGGTCTTCTTGGGGCTGTGATTTTGCTATAAGGAGATGGAAGAATGGGTATCGGGGTGTGCTTGTCATCATTGAGATTTCCTCCACAGTCATTGCCACTGTCAGAATCCCCTGAGCCCTTTCCTTGTTTCCCAGCAGAACTGTCCGAAGCCAACTCACTCACACGACTGTTTGCTGCCCGCAGTGCCTGCTTGGTCCCCATTATAGTTCCTCTTGTGGTTTTAGCATTGCTTCCCACCGTTCCTCGAGGTATCGCTGTTTTTCCTGAAGGTGGAAGGTTGGCATTTCTAGTTGCAGGTGCAGCAAGGGACTTTGTGGATGAGCTCAGGGCTTTGGAGTTGCTCGCTGATAATGTACGAGCTTTGTTTGAACTAACAGGCACTGGTCTTGAATTCAGACCGCCTTTTACTAAACCACTTTTTACAGTTGTTGCAGGACTTATAGAAGAAGGTAGTGAGGTAGCACTTGGGGAAGAGGAGGCAACTGGTGTCACTGTCCTACTGGCAGACCTACTTGATTTGCTGGTAAGGCTAGCACCACTATTTTCCCGACTGAGAGCAGGCTTAGACCCTAAAGATGACAAACTGTCATATCTGTCAAGAGAAATCTGGCTTCCATATAGCTGTCCTGTGTCCGATCTACAGCCTTTAGACTTAAGACTGGAGTTTGCTTTTATAAAACTATATTCTGGCTTTGAGCTGGATGCTCTGTGACCAACATTGAACTCTGTTTCATCCTCTGAACCTGTAGTCCTTGATACTGAAGACTTTCCTGTATCATGAGCAGACTTTAAGGCACTTGAAGGAAGGAGGATTCGGTTTTTCTGATCCAAACTGGATTTGCGGACTGGTGGTGGAGGTGGCGACACATTGCCAAGCTTATAGCTATTCTCCTCCTGCTTGCCAGCCATTCTACTTTTTCCTAAAGAGGAGAATGTCAAACTGCCTGTAGACCCTCCGTTTTGACAAGTCTTGACATCGCTAGAGTTATGTATAACAGGAACCGTCCCAAGTGTTGTTGCCCCGCGTCTAAGTTGTGGCATCTTGCTAGAGGTGTCCATCCTTCTGCTGTTAGATTTTTCACATCCATCCACCACCCTTAAAGACGTGTTTGACCCTGGTGTTTTAGGTATTCTACTAACACTATTTGTGCTTGATTTTTTCAAAGGTATTCCACTTTTAACTAGTCTGGATGAAGAACCGGAACTATCCATGCGACTCCATGGATCTGGTTTGCAGTCTTGTTTAGGTGGTTCCCGCCGCCACTTGCTACTGGAACTGCTTTCCACAATGCTGTTAGACTGAGCGATGTGTGAGGTAGGTTTGAATTTCCTGGAAAGACTGTACTGGGAAGTTTGAGAGTCGTGCAATGATCTAGAGTCCGATAAATGAATAGTCTTTGCTTTTGCTAGTTTTGGCACAACTTTGCCAGACAGTCTCAGGTTGTCAGGAGAGGCTGGGCACTTCATAGGGGAGAGTATGTTTAATGTAGCACTGTCACTGTCTATCTCAGAAAAGCTGCAGCCACTATCATTAAAAGAGTTTTTGGGTTCCTTCTGAGGGTAGGAGCCTTGGAATGCTCCTAGAGTCTCAAGATAGAAACTCCTGTCTGGGCCACTGTGTGTTTCTTGAGGCAAAAAGACATCTGCGGATTGGGCACCATCACTCTCCAGGGTACAGACGCTTACTTCACTGAGCCATGAAGTGATAGAAGAACCACGGCTGCCCAGTGAAGCAAAAGCATTGTCTCCAAGAGGTGCCACTATTTGAATGTTTTTCTCTGAGGAATTTACGTTACACGTATAGGCATCAAACTCATCATTGATGCTGCTAATAATGCTTACGGGTCGTGATTCTGAAGCAAGAGCCTGTAATGAGCAATCACTGTTGAAACTAACAATACTGGAAGGTCTCCCGTTGTTCACCAGACTGCCAATTGACAACTCTTCCACAAGAGTAAACACGAGCTCATCTTCACCATTCAGCTCAATTGGTTGTTTGAGGGTTACCGTTGTCCTTAATATGTCATTGTCCATGCACCTTTCTCTAAGGTTGGATCGAACTGGTTTCTGTGTACTCATTCCAACTGGAGGAACCCTCATTGCTGAGTTTTCTTCATTTTCACTTTTGACCCTCCCATAACTTTTTTGTTCTGATGAGGGAGCAGCAGACTTTGATAATTGCTTCTTATTGTAAAAAATCTTCTCTCTAACAACGGGCTCAGAGTTCTGGAATACTACTGATTTGCTTTGTGTTTTTGGAGCGACACTGTCTGAAATGTTCAACTTTTCACCATCTGCACTCGTTCTACACTCACTTTCTGTTATCTCTTTAAGATCCTGGTCTGATATGTTGGCATTATGCCACTTGGAATGTTCTGAATTAGATCTGTTCTTTGGACTACTGGGTAGGATACTTGCTGAAGATATTGCCGCTTTAGACGCGTTGTCGTGTGTAACTGATGATGTATTAACAGTAGCCTTTGGAGAGCTAGATCCTTCTTTCAAATGTGTTGCAACACCGTCTGTTTTAGGGCTTGCAGGCTTCCCACCCGATTCACCAACAAATGCTGCAGGTTCCTCACTTCCATCGATGCAGTCTAATCGCTCCTGAAGCTCGGCAAATGTGTTGCACTTGAAATGATCTCGATCAACTAGTCCGTCTTTTCCTCGTTTACGGTTCAGGGAAGGAATGATAGGAACAAAAGCCGGGGGACCTTCGTTGTCACTAAGTTCCCGATCAGATATGGCAGCACCTCCAGGGCCAACATAGATAACAGTGTCACATGACTGCTCGCTACTTGAGTAGTCTGGATCACTGAGGAATGCTGGAAGATCTGGATCCAGGGCCACCGTCCGGGGATGAAAGGGTCGCAAATGTGGTGGACGACGAATTTTTCCTTCATCGCAGGAACTTTCACCTCCAGAAGAACTGGATGCATACTGTGAGGCAACGGGAACAGCATTACTCATGTGATTTATTAACCTAAACATGTGTAAAATCGTTACCTTTGATTTCTTTTTTCTCATGCGGTGTATGCGAGACGCCAACTGGATGGTAGTAAGAGAGTCTGTGTAATTGGCAGGAGAGTCCGAAATGTGGGCAATCATGGTTGTTCTACAGTTTATGTTTCCCAAAGAGTCTTGCAGTAACATTGTGAGCTTGCTATCTCTGGAAGGAGAAATACATACGTTGGTACTCCTATACACACACACACACACGTGTTAATTATTACCAGAACTTAGGGAATTTACCTGTATGGGACATGTTTTGCTCCATTGGCCAAAGCCAGTATGACATTTCCCAAAGCGGTGAGAGACAAACACATCCCCCCTCCTGCATCCCTGCTCTTACTCAGCACCTTCTCACAGCTTCCCAAGTCTATCAGATGCAATCTGCTCCTGCCACCAGACACTGCGGAGAGACGCAAGAGAACATGAGAAGGGATCATGGATATCACACAACAAGGTCACACCTCAGGGTCACACCTCAGGGTCACAGCTTATATAGTATCCCTTACAGTACGATTTATCTTAACTCATCATGCAATTGACTCAAAGCTTAGCATTTGACTTTTCTACGCTATAATGATAGAACTGAGAGTACGGGAATGGTGTTATAACACAATTTTCATTTATCTCCATTGGTTGTGGATTGGCAGAGGCAGCACACTTTGTGATTTAATTACGCCTGTATTACACAAGATGCTATAAGTCAAAACCAGTAAATGCTGGAGAAAAGCGTATACACAAATCCAAAACAAATGGCGTAGTAATCGTATCATTAGCACTCAGTGTTGCCATACCACAATTCACCATACCCAAAAAATGTAATACAAAATAATAAAAGGTAAACTAAAACCCACAACAAAGCAAAACTGTTCCAACATTTGTGTGTTGTGCTTATTAGGAAACATCGGTCCTTGCCTGTTATATGAATGGAATTTCCATATTGGCAACATTTAATATTTTGTTAGTTCAAAAATCCCTCCACCGGCTTTCAAAGCCATTTAAAGATGCTTTCACAGTCATTTTTATGAGATAGTGACCAATACCAAATTTCTCTATGCAAATTGGCACGGTGCCTACCCTATGATTAGAAATGTAAGCTGCTCATGAATTATTACTGTCAGTTAAAATTCCCATTACAGTTTAATGAAGTGGTTGAAGCGGACATGATTGATTTCACACCTACTCTTATGGCGTGAGAGGTAAATTAAAGAGTTTTGCAACTCTGGTGTGGTTTATAATCTCACTTGGCGTTACCTTTACAGTCCGAAGACGAGGAGAAAGACATAAACTAGACAATAACTTAGACATAAATGGTTTGACGTCGTAGGGCCGTTAGCATAGTTACAAACGGAAAACGTACTTCCGCCCTTGCCACTCTTCTCCATTCGGTACTGGTAGATGTGTAAGGTGAAGAGCATGTGGGAGTTGCGACGGTCTTCTTCATCTGTATCAGGCCTACTGGTGCTGCGAGCTGCCATAGCTGCGTCAAGGAACAAAGCGGCCTTTTCTGCTGTGGGAGCTCGCAGTTCACTCTGGTTCTGTAGCTGGAACGCAAAAATGATAGAAACACGTTTCAAAGAAAATATTCATGCAGTCAAACTAGACACAGTTGCATGCACAAATTCTGTTGGTTTAGTTTTGTCAAGTTTAAGGATCATGTTTTTCCCCGTGAATGTGTGCTTGAGAATTCTACTGAAGCTGATTGCTGTTTAAATACTTTTACTTTCCGTACACGTTTCTTGCACAACAACAGGACATAGTAGGATTAATGTTGAGGAACAGCTGGATTGAGAGCTAACGGAGGATGAGACATTATTAGTGAAACAAGAGATTAAGCTTGTGGGAGTGAAGTGGCTTAAGCAAAATTAATGTTCGTAATTCAGTTCCCTCAAAATTATAACAATCAACGTGACACTTTTTAGAATATTTGGTGTTAATTGGTTGGCACGTTAAAACCTGTTGACCGGTACATTTATGTTTAGAACCAAAGTTTTCTGCATTTCTGGAGGGAGGATTGATCTCTCCGTCAAACCACAGTGAAATTGCAGAAAACTGAGAGAAGTGATGGGTGTAGCTCTCCAGATCTGAACTTCACAAGCCTCTGCACAGCCTTTGATGTGTGGCTTCATATGGACCCCCAAAAAAACAACATCTGATGCCAACACCTGGCAGCACTTTTAACTACCCTCCAAATACCCCCAAAGTCTGCTACCCCCCTATCGTTACCCCCTTCCAGTAGAAGGAAAGGAGGGGGATGGTGGGACAGAGCAGCGGCTCACCCAGATGGATCCTGATGGTGTGGAGTGAAGGAACCATCACAACATCTGCTCTCAAGTTTCAGATTTACGGATGAACTGAACCAACGTGTGTTTATAATGATGAACAACCAGATTTACTTGAATATCAAATTAAACAAAAATGCACCCACCCTCTCCAAAAACCCCACTAAAATGTATGCCTAAATTAAATTAAGTCACAGGTAAAAAACACATGTTTCTTGGTAGAGCAAACCTAACTTGTGGCTCGTATCACGTCAATGTTGTTTTACCTGAGTAACAGATCAAACTAAATCTATTCTAACAGTCAGAACTCAACCTCCCAGAATCCTCATCGGATCCCGAATGTGCTTTTTTGTCATGTGTGTGCTTCGGTCCAACATAAATCCTCTAAAATAACACATTGGAGCTGTTTTCTAGGTGGTATGGTTCACCTGTGTGCCACAGATGGGGTCTTCACGCAGGTAGACAGCAGGTGACTGGCCGTCCTGCAGGCTGCCTGTGGGGACATCAGTAAGCAGATCCTGCAAGCTCTCGTCTTTGCCGTAGATTTCTACAGCTGACACCCGTACCGAGAAGCGTGTGCCAGTCTTCTCCTTGCGCTCATTGATGAGCTTGAAGAGCCAGGAGATGGCACAGGGCGCAATGCCAAGGCTCTGTGTGGATGAGTCTGTGCCAATCATGGTGTAAGTCTTGCCTGGTGAGAGAAAGAGAAAGCTGTTGATTCTGGCAGGAAGACGGCGATGATGAGCACTTCGTGAACAAGTGTTTCAAGTGCAGGCATTTCTGCAACCGACTTGATGAGTGACTGATGCGCGCCGTCTGATGAGAAGATCTTTGAATCGTGACACCTTCATGTCGCTGTCAGGATTGCGCTTATATAATATAATAATATAATGGCTGATGTGAAACTAGACGGGTGAAAAAAGAAAATCTATATGTCAAAGAATTGAGTTGAGGTGATAATATTAATTTCTTAGTCTACGGTATTTTCTGAACTGCTTTTCCATTTCAGGGTGAAAGGGAGCTAGAGCCGGACACACAAACTCAAACATATGCTGTTTCACTCAGACCTAAATACAATTTCCCAGACTCTGGAATCAAGAGACCCGGAAGAAATAACGTGAAAAGTGTGCAAACTCCAGGCGGGATGCGTGCGGACACCTCATCTGAGTCTGGAATCAGTCCGTGCTGTGAGGCAACATGGCTACATCACTATATTGCATTGATTTAATATGACGAAAACCTGAAAGTAAATTGCATGGCACAGCATTTTCTTTCCCGACCACAAACAGATGAAAGAGTGTTGATGTTCAGAATGCTAGTCATACGCACTGCAATCAAATCCCAATGCAGAAATCGCTGCTTGAAGTCTCCATAAATATTTAATTCGATTTGTTGATGTAGTTGTTTAGCAAAACACAGGGCGTTATATTTTGAAATGAGAATGATAAAAAAAACAACACATCTTCTCTATAACAAGTCTCAAATTACATAAGAGATTCACGCAAAAAATATTTTTTGAAATCAACAAGCATAATAAGCACTATAACGCTCGGCCTGTACTTTGTGTGAAAAGGTTGAAATAGCAGATTGAACATCCTGCATGTATAGAAATAGAATTGCAAAATACAGTAAATAGATTAGGTTTAAACCTTTTTTTTTTTGTGATTTTAATGTTCTTTGTACATCAACGTTTTCGGAACATGTTTATTTGTCAAAAATAACAACAATATGGGGTTACGCCACTTCAGACCGAACCCCTAATTAGTACAAACTTGATTGTGAGGTTTAATTAGTTAAGTTATAATTACCCCCCCACACACACACACACACACGCATGCACACACACACACACACACACACGTATTGAAAAAAACAGGAATGTTGTTCATTTTGACCTTCTGTCTAAAATGAAGACATCACATCGTCTAAAACTAGATCTAACAATCATATGAATCTTACCGACTTTGACATGACCAAAGCAGAAAATGCAGCCATCGGCTCCGTTAACCACTGACTGAATGACTTCAGCGATCGTCCCTGAGCAAACTTCAGCCTGCAGAAACAGACATTTCATCAGTCACAAGAAAGATCTACTATTGAAATCAAACATACCACACACACACCATCAATAACAAATGAAGCATAGTTTTTCTTCTGAGGAGTAATTATTCAACTAGTTTTCATCCAAATTGTCCAGTAATAATCCAAATTAGCTATCCTTTTTTGTGATAAACCAGTTAATCTTAGTACATATTCTCAGGGGTGTTTTACCGTGTCTAACAAATTAGCAATTAATAAGAAACGTAAAAATGCTAATACATTGCCTTCAAAATCCATTTGCAAGTTCACAAAAAAGTGAATTTACAAAGGCGTGTGTGTGTGTGTGTGTGTTCATCAGCTCTTGTGGTTTTCATGATCAGTTGATCTGTGAAATTTTACAAAGCCTTTTTGGCAGAGCAGGTCTTTACTTTGATCTGGAGATCATTGATTTATTCACCAGCAAACAAAAAACTCCAAAAAGCTCCAACAAAGCATCTCCTCATCACAGATTCATCCGACATGGGGGGCTTTAGACCCCGCACACCACGCAGCCATAACACAACAATCTGTTCCACTAGCCTGTGTCCCCAGAGGCAATTTGGGACTGCAGCAATTTCTTCCCATAAATCACAACCACACACTTGCAAAAAATGAAGAATAAAACAGAACAACAGTTTAGTGTTAACAAATATGTCCCTGTGGTTCACTAAACCACACAAGGTAGATTAGGAGGATTTGGGATATTTTGCTTGGCTGGTACCATCCATTCATACATCATTTTTCTGAGTTGCTGGAAGCAGGAGACAATCCCAGCAACTCTGGGCCTTAAACCGAGACACATCCTGGGCTGGTGGCCGACCAATCACGGAGCAGAACATAGTGGCACATTCACACATATGGACCATTTTTAGCATTACCAGAATGTGAGAAACCAGACTGTGGTTTTCTCAAAGATCCAATTTCAGAAAGGTCACTGCCTTCTAAAGCATTAAAATGCAATAGAAAAGAAATATCAGAATGTTTATTCTGAAAATTGGGCAAACCAGATGAAACGTTGTAGCTAATGACAAAAATATCTACATGACACTGAGAATGTATGTGTTAAAATTAACAGTGTTAAAATTAATTAATTTAAATTTTGCCACGGAAAGATGTTAACTAGCTTGAATTATTTGCGCTTGACATTGTATAGCAAATGAAACAGGATAATCATGTTCTATGTCTTGTAACACCGATTCAAAAAAGATCCAATTTTGTCAATCTTAACATATTAAAAAAACTCGTAATCATTGCTCAATTATTTAAGTAAATAATTTTACTCGAAATGTCTCGTTTGTCTTAGAGTGGTCACTCCTAAAGTGCAGCACTTACGCATATTCAAGGACGCAATCTGCTAATGTTGGCCACTTATCTTAATATGGATGCCACATGAGCTTTGGAGGACAGATAATGTAAACTGCAAATGTGTCGCTAGACATACAAAACTGGAATTCGAAATATTTCTAAATCAAATATTTCTCTACTTGAAGCAACTGTTGGGCACACACTTTGAGGAATCAAAAGAGCGACCTTGACCCGCTCAAGAATGTCTGCACTTCTTTCTTCCAGACACAAACTGTTATGATTGGATTTCTCAAAACCAAAACGTGTCGACTATAAAAAAAAAACACACACGTTTAACAAAAGGGCCACTTACTTGAGAGGCATCTTGGGAAAAAACTGCATCAAAGGCAAACATCTTTGGGGCGGGCAACACGGCTCGTCTGTGCACTGAGGTGGGCTGTGTGCTGAGTGAGGGGTCGTACAAAGTCAGTTGCTTCTTACGAGTGTCCACCTTCAGGAAGGACATGGACTCTGAGGTGTCCAAAACCCCAAGAGACGGACAGATCCGCATCATCACTTTGACCTAGAAGAAAACAGAGAAGAAAGTGAGTCTTAAAAAAATGTCCCTCACGCAAATAACAAAATCAGTCGGGCTTGAATATGGCATCAATCAATCAATCAACCAATCAATCAATCAATCAATCAATCAATCAATCAATCAATCAATCAATCAATCAATCTATCTATCCATCCATCCATCCATCCATCCTTCCATCCATCCTATCTATCTGTCTGTTTAAAAAAATTAAAAATTAAACAATCAAGGTGCGTGTGATTACAGTCTAGGATTTTTGTTCCAATGAGTCCCCAGCCTTTTTGAGTTCCTGAATCAGTAGTGCTGCTGTGGTAGAGATATAGGCGGTTCTGGATTATTCCGGAAGCAATTGCCTTCCCCAGCTCGAGTTTAAGCCACAGAGCACGATTCGATCCATTCTTTTGAGAAAATAACTGACTGAGATGTTTGCTCTGACAGACAATGGATGGAAATGACTATCTCTGGTAAGCATTTTAGCTGGCTCTCACTCTAGGAAGAAAACAAATCAGTTGATCTTTAATAAAAACCAACGATCCAAACGAGAAGTCCACGCTATCTCCAACAATACCTTACTGTGATCATGCCACGGTGGGACCCAAAAAAAAGAGAGAGAAACCAAACTGCTTCGGGAGATCTTCAGACAGTCAGTATATCTTTCATGGCAGCACAAAGCCACAGTATTTCATGGATGATTTGTAGCAGAGATATAATTACAACACTCAGGCTCCATTGGTAAAAAAACAATGTCTGCCCTGCTGATCCTGTTCCTCGCGTCTGCCTGGTGTGAAGTGCCCTCGGCGCTCCGCAGGGGCCGATTACGCTGATGGACATGTGCATGTGGTGAACGAGTTACGCTAGCCGTGACATTGGAAAAGGGCTTCCATATATGACTGGTCCTAGAATGGGACGTGCCACCCAGACGCCGCTGAAATGTGGGCTTGGGTTGAATCACTGGGTTTTACATTTGTTGGCCATTTGATACCGGCCAAGTTAATCCACCGTGTTGCTGGCTTCACACATTCACAGTAACCCCGCCTGCCAAGCTTTTCTTCAAAACGGATTCACTACTACTTGGACTTGGTGTTTTAACTTCTAAACCACTTTTGAAACCTACCAAACAACTCTGGAATGTAATGGAAATGAGTTACTTTCTCACACATAATCCAGATTGCAAACCAGATTGTTCAATGCTTCCAACACAGTGAGTATTCCAAGTACTAGAGTGGTCACCCTAAAGTGCATTTGAGAACTAAGGAGAATGAAATGTTCTCCAAAGCCTCCAAGTCTCCTTTGTTTCTGTCTTCAACTACTCAACCGTACCATGCTTCCAAGCACATGTTTTGGAGAGGGATTCCTTCTGGACAAGTTGGGCACTGGACAAAAGCAAATGGTTACTCAGACGGCTGGACAATTATTCTAATGCCTGAGGATTTTTATAGTGGTGGTGAACGCTGCCAACAACTGGAATGCGGGCAGCATCAGATGTGTGCTGCAGTAGTTGGCAGAGAAGCTCATTAGTGAAGCTGTGCTGTAACGAGTCCGTTCTCAGTGGCCACTCATCAATCAGTTCAGCTTTCTGTAGCTTCTGGCACGGAGCTCTGCCGTACCTTCAGAGAACAGGTGGCATGGAATCTTACAAAGACTTCATTTCTATATATGCACACTGTTGTTTGGTGTTAAAGACAAAGCCCTTGTGAATTCTAAACAACTTGCTAACACTTGTTTCCAGTTTAGGGTTTAAGGTTACACTTGTTAACTGGGAATAAAAATGCATTATTAGTTAAAGATGTGGACGGATGGATGTACGTAGGATGTATGATATGTGGATGGACTCACACACACACACACACACACACACACACACACACACACACACACACATGTGCGTAAGATTCGTCTGTAACAATAGTTTGGAGTGACTGACCTTGCCCATGCCGGGGTTCTCCTTGGCCTTTGACCCCGCCCTGAGCAGACATGGTGGGGCAGGTGGAGGGGAGAGTTGTAGGACAGCACTAAAGTTAGTAGGGTAGATGGACGGCTCCTGGGAATAAACCAGTGGTGGCTGTTGCTTCTTTCTTTTGGAGGAGAGATTCAGCTTCTGAGCAGCCCTGGGAGAACAGACAGAAAGACAACACTGATGTTTATTGTCAGATTCTTGATCTGAGGCAGACGCTTTCCCGTATGTACTTTGAAACCCAAAGACGAAACAAAATTCCAACTTATCAAACGACGTGTAGAAGGTGAATTCTGGGATATGTCGGCTGTTTTGGGAGACATTCTGGAAGCTTTGAACACACTCGGTGAGAACAAGCTTGCAAGACGTGCAACACAGAACTGAATTTCCACCGCACACTGTTTAATTGCACTGCTTTTGTCACTCAGAAGTACATCTCCGAAAATCATTCTTTCACTCGTTCTGATTGATTTAATGGCACGGTTTGACATTTAAAACTGAATGCTATAAAATTCGAACCAAAAGGTCAAAAGCCCCCTATCGTATTGCCAGAGTAAACACAGATCTGGCTCCCTTCTTCCCCACAGGCAGTCTCTCCCTCTCTAGTTTGAAACTAAATAAAAGAACCGTGCCTTGGAAAAATGTCCTGAAAGTGAGGCTAATACAGTAGCACTAGCGCTAGCCATTAGCATTAGCAGTGTTTGTCTCTCCGGAGGCCGAGCCAAAACCTGGATATCCATCTAAAAACGTTACTTCTGGACTACTAAAATAGTAACTTAGTTCTACTGTTTGCTCTGAAAGGGTTTTCACTCTTCTCTGTGATTATAATTAATGAGTAGCATTTTTTTTCTTCACTTTGTCTCAGAACAGTTTGAGAGAAAGCGAGTAATAATACAATGATTTACCTCTGGTTTTAGTTCACATGAATAGATAGTTAGACTATGGGATTTTTTTTTTTTTTTATCAGTTAGCTGCTGAGAGCATTTTGCGTTCAAAAGCTCTGCCTCATTACGCATTTCACAAGACATTGTTTAAAAGAACAGAATAACATTTTAGATAATCGAGCTCACATGAAAATTACTGCTGAACTCTCTCTTAAAAGATTTCATTTAGGAACCTTTCAAAAAGGACGCTTGATTCTCTCTTTGTCCACCTATGTTTTTGTTACTCTATTTATCTTTCTTTCTTTCTCTTTCTGTGTCACTCTCCATCCATCCATCTATTTCTTAATCTCTCTCTCTCTCTCTCTCTCTCTCTCTCTCTCTAACTATCTGTCTCACTCTCTCAATCTACGTAATTGTCTATTTTGGTTCTCTCTGCTTCACTTTCTGTATGGCTTTCCATCCATCCATCCATTCATTCATCCATCTCTCTCTCTCTCTCTCTCTCTCTCTCTCTTTATCTATCTGTATTTGTCACAGTTTGCTATTCCATCCATCATTCATCCATCATCCATGCACCCATCCATTCTTCCATCCATCCATCCATCCATCCATCCACCCATTTCTCTCTTTATCAATCTATGTCTTTGTCACAACTATTCTTTCACTCTGCTGCTCTTCCATCATCCATCCAAACTTCCATCCATCCTTGAAACATTGAATTCCATCCATCCATCCATCCATCCATCCATCCAGTCATCCATCTATACATTCATTAATTTGTCTTGCCCACCTCTCTTTCAATAATCTGTCTTTTTCATCCATCCATCCAACATCTACAAAATGCAACAGTTAGATTAACATTTTTTTCTGTGATTGTCTTTTTATTCAGAAGCCCTGTAGAGTAAAGCTTATGATTTTGGTTAATTCCAGCCCAGCTCATTACTCCCCCTTCTAGCCTGTTGGCCGTGTGTGTGTCCCAGCGTGTCTACACCCTTTCTTTCCCCACCCCACACTGCATCACTTCATACCTCCAGAAGTGACAACCCGCCTTGTCTTTCTCTCTCTCCCTCTGTTGCTCCACCCCATCCTTTTTTTTCTGCATTCGCTCGCACCCGCCCCCCTGCATCAGCCCAAGAGCACACTCAGAAAACACACCGCTGGCTGATGAAATAATTATAACATCCAGGAGGAATACAGAAGGAGCCCTTCCCCAGGGAGCGGGTAGTCCACAAGAGAACGTGTGTGTGTGTGTGTGTGTGTGTGTGTGTGTGTGCGTGTACAGTAAGAGACAACTCGGGAAATGTCTGAGCACTGCTTTTTGAAAGCTGTGAACGAATGAATGATAGAAAAAAAATATTTTTGTAAAAAAAAAAAATACTTTATTGATCAAAAAGGAATTTAAAGATTAATAAAAAAAACAATAAAAATGTGATTCACCTTTAATTGCATCTTTAAATATCAAATTGTAAAATAATAACATCAATAATAATAATAATAATAACAACAATGTTTTTGTTTTGTGTACATGTAAAGTATTTCTATAATGTCATCATATTGAATGTTCCAGAAAACTGTAAAAACAAAAACATCTTTTAAAAAAAGCATGGCGCATAAAACTATCGGTATCCACCTCTCCAAATTCAGTTTAAAAAAAAAAAAAATGTAAACGTAAAACCATGTAAAAAATTAATTGCTTTTACACACATGCACAATTTCAGTGTTGGTGTTTTGTTTAGCTTGAATCACACAAGTGATTCTCGTCCTCCTCAACCTCCATGTCTAATGGTGAATAAACTGTCTGAGCTTATCAATGTCCAACAGCTGCACAGACGCCGTCCATGTGCCTCCACTTTCTGTTTAAACTCACTGAAATAAACACACCCTGCATCAAGCGCACACGCTTCGACAAGCAGTCCACATCCCACCACGTCTAAACAACCAGACTGCGGCTTGTGCAAAGTTGGCAGATGAGCTCGAGGGACCGTTGCTGGCAAACCATTCCTAAAATACCAGACGGATAGAAACGTCCTCCTAAAACACTACATGCATGAATACAAAATGCGGGTAAAGTACTCACACTTCTTTCCAGTCCATCATCTAGAGTATTTGCAACTCATAGCAAAAGCAAAGCAGGCAGAACGCACGTGAGCAGCACAGTCTGTGGGACCGTGTCCACATCTTAGCTCAGAAGAAGAATTATAATCCCCACACGACGTTCTCCTCCGGTCCCTGCCCATTCTCCATCAACGCACACCTCGCACTGAGTTCAGAAGGTGTGGAGAACTCCAGAACTTTCCTTCGAGTCCTTCTGTCCCGATGTTCACGTCAATTAGATTCTCTCTGCGCCGTCTGCCGAGCGCTAAACTGTGCAGGTTCACACGCGTGCCCTGGATCGCTCTCTATCACTCCGTCTACTTCTGCTGTCACGCATCCCAGTGCTTTCTGCCATCCATCCCTCTATCCGTCCATCTGACGCGTGACAAGAGCAGGAATCCTGCAGTCGGCAGCTCTCCAGCTCCCCAGCTCACATCCACACTCAAACAATTCCTCCCTCGTTCTTTCTTCACACAGTCCAGCCCCTTTCACTCCCCACGGCCAGAAAAGGAATCAGAGCTTTGCTCGCTCTCTCTCTCTCTCTCTCGCTCACTCACTCACACATGCCCCGTACTGCATGAATTCTTCATGTGTGAAGAGGTCTTTTTTATTCTACCCCAGACTTCAAACAGATTTGCTTAGTATGGGCTGCATGTTTGTCTATGTGCATGTATCTGCTCTAGGTGATTGTGTGTGTGTGTGTGTGTGTGTGTGTGTGTGTGTGTGTGTGTGTGTGTGTGTGTAGAGAGAGAAGAGAAGCGCATTCTGTGTGCCCTCCGAAAACGTACAAGTGTCAATACAAAATAAAAGCGCAGACAGAAGAGTTGATTGTATTCGCTTGTTTTTCTTTGTTTCTGCTTTGAAATATTCTACTTGAAATATTGACGCGATTCAAATTCAATGCGCAAAGTGATGAGGGTTAGAAGCAAATAATAATGAAAATGAGGTGAAAAAGACGTAAATCACTTTGGTTAAAAGTGTATCATAAAAGCTACGATTGTGTCATACAAACTGATCAAATGTTGCGAAACAGTAAATAAAAAATACGTATTTTTGTAAGAAGTGCATTGTGTCAAAATAAAAACAGTGAGTTCATACACGTGTAAAAGAAAATGTGAATTTAACCACACAAATCTTCATTTAACTACTCTCATTCCCAGCACAAAGCTGGTGGGAGGAGCTACATGTCAAAGGTTAATACTAATATCAACAGTAGTTTGTCTATATTAGCTTTAGCGGGCATCGCTAAGAAAAGCTAAACAGGTTGTTGGAGCAGCAGTGTTTGTCCACATCCTGCACCTGTGTCTCGAGCGCTGCTGAACATCTCATCACGTGTTTGCATTGTCACAAACATAATTGCTCTGACGGGCGGGATAGAGCTATTAATTATAGCCAAACGTGCAGAAAAGTGTATGGGAGGTGTCGAGCGGCGTAGTGTGTGGAAACCAAACGAAACTAAGCTATAGATGACAAGCGCCTTACAATCATATTCTAGACACACGCCGTGCTCAGAAACGCCCTTGGCCTGTGGGTAAGGGCAAGACCGGGGGAAACCAGCAGCTGGAACAAGCATAAGCTCTTTATGTGAGAGACCTATTCCCTAAACTGCTCATTTGAGCTGAGGAGCGGAGGAGAGAAAGAAAGAGAGAATGTCTGAAGCCCGTCTCACACACTAGCCTCCTAACACACTGCCCTACATATGCACCGCACACCGCAAAGCCTGGAGCCATCGCAACACTACTAATATTACACAACGCTATACTGTACATTAGGAAAACAATCATAAACACAAATGTTACATTAGGTATCTAACACATTTACCACTTATCCAACACTTTGTAATCCACTGCCTTTAATAATCAATCCATCCGTTTTCTGAGCCAATTTTGGGATGGAAAGCTGGTATACACCCTGGATTGCTGTCAAATCAGTCACGGAGTGGGACACAGACACAAACATTCACACTCTCACTCACAGTTATCCGCACATTTACCAGACTCCAAATTCCCTGAATGCCTGTTTTTGGATGTGAGAGAAAACTGATGTTCTGGAAGAAGCCTTATGGAGGGAGAACATGCAACCTCTCTGTTGAAAGAGTCTCGAACTTAAATCTCAAATGGGTCTTTCTTGGTGTGAGACAACAGCACTACCCACAATTTATTTATTAATTTACGGCATAAAACCATTCTAAATAGTTGTAAAATAAATTGCTGCAGTTTGAACTTACTGGGAAGTACGTGGAAGAAAAGTGATTCATACATTGACTATGAAAATGGGTCGTTCAAAAACTGCTGATCTAGACTGATCAAGTCTGGTCTGATGAGTTTTGATTTCTATTGCAACAGAAGAGTTGTATCAACTGTTTGGGTGGTGGTGGTGTAATGACTTGACTTTTTTGTTAGATAACGATGGATCAGTTAGTACCGATTCCTCCACGTCATGTCAATCTCACAACCTGCCTGTGAATTTTCGGCAATAATGTCCATCCCTTTTTGACCACAGTGTCCAGCTGGAGAGCGCGAAATGTCAAACAGTGCAACCATCTCAGACTTCACTTCACTCAAATGGCCTCTACAGTCACTGGATCTCAATCCAATAGAGCACCTTTGGGATGTGGTGGAATGGGAGATTTGCATCCTGGATGTGCAGCCAACAAGTCTGTTAATAATAATATCATGTTAATATGGACCCACATCTCCTTGTTGAATCCATGCAAGATAAAGGTCGTTCTGAAGGCAAAACCAGGTACCAACCAGGTACAAGTAAGGTTTACCACAAAGATTGGCCAGTAGGTCTACATGTAGAATTCTCCATGCAAACCAATAAATAAACAACAATATTGCATTTACTGCTATTTCTGGTGTCGGCACACTCATAACAAGGTAAGAAGTGAAGATCGACCCTGTCTAATTATCCTGTGCAGTACAAATAGAATGAGGCTGCATGTACAAATGACCGTTCTAAATGGGACACGCAGTTGTCAAGCAAAAGAAAAGCTTCTTTGAGCTTTTGTTGAAATAAGAATAGACGTTGCTATCCGCAGCCCTGGGATGGGGGGTGAAACGGGGGGATTCTTAGAATGTGTGGAAGTGTGCACAAATACATGTATCATGTGTTGCTTACTTATCTACTGCTGTGAGAGCCAAACCATTTGGCTTCTCGTCAATAATCTTCCTCGGCTGCCTTCTCTGCCTTTCAGCTTTTGTCAAATTAGAAAGAGGGATTCCTCCAGCAGACAGAGTCATTAGCCTGTAGAGCCATTAGCTTGTTTGTAAGGATTTCTGTCTGTCTATTTCTTCGTCCAGATAATCTTTGTTGCTAATTGTCATGTTGGTCCCATTTACCATCTCTGACATTTGCTTGCAAAGAAAAATGAAGGTATTTATTCTGCGCTTGACAAAAGATAACAAAGGTAAATTACTAGATGTCTTCTTAAGTCCATCAACATGGATTTTTACATTTACAAATTGATTATAATAGTTATTGCCGTTAGCTGTATGATTAAAATAAACACGAATTTCTCAAATTATACCACCTCTTGCTAATTTTAATGACATCACTGCATGGGTCCTAAATAAAGATGTCATCCTCTTTAGCCAATCACGGAAAAGGTGTTTGATTTACTTTGCCATGATTGGCTAAAGAGGGTGACATCATTGTTTTTTGTTTTGTGTGTGTATTTTCTTTTTCGGTTTAGAAAAGACACGTTGTGGTGAGCATAACACTTGCTTAAAGCACCTCTGCCCCGAGGCGTGTAACATTATTCCTCATCAGAACAGTGACTACATGAGACACACGTCTAATACCTGTTCAGTCAGAGAATAATGTCAAAACCAACATTACCACAGGGCAGAATTTGCCATTGACCCATCGTGTAAAATATTGCGTAATAAAACTTTTCAAGATTCATTTTTTGATTGAAGAACGCTCAAATATCCAGGAAAGAGTGACAATCTCTGATAATATTACAATAATGCAAATGGGATGAATTGTGGTGTTATCCCACTTGTGTACAAAACATTTACCAGTTTGTGAAAATTCTGTCATTCATTTATATACATGTACAGCAACCACGAGACAACAGATAAACGTTTTGCGTAATACATTATGGCATATACCGTATATACACGTTTGGCAAACACACAACCAAGCATTGTTCGCCATGAACATGCTCAGTGTTTCTAAAACTGCGACGAAGCTTGTGATGCAAGATGAAATGTACTAAAAAATTCAAAATTAAATTTTGGAAAATTAAAAAAGGAAAATTGTACTACTTTCATTGTATTATTCTTTGAGTAACTAATGTTATTCCGTTGAAGTTAGCTGTCCAAGAAAGCACATTCTTTGTAATTCTTTTTACTGATAATGTTAATTTTTTTTTTTCAATTTTTTTTTAATTTTCACTCTCAGTAGAGTAACCAAGGCACACACAGTTTACTGAAGTGTGTTTTTGGACATTACGTCCTACTTCTTTTTTTATTTCATCTCTCAAGTTGGGTGAATTTAATTGGAATTTTGGTCCAAAAGCGAACAAAATTAGGCTCATGTTTAGGTTTTTTACTATTCGGTCCAAATAAGCGTCTTGTCCGACTAACAGGTGATACAATTATGTACGTGTCTGTGTGTTTCACACTCTAAAAAAAGAAGACGGAGAAGAAGTGCCGATGAACAAAGAACACAAACCAACATCAAAAGCAGAGAGTGAGAGAGACAGGCGTCGAGACAGATGAAAAAAGGAGGGGTAAGTGTGCGGATAGGTGAAAACCTCAGCCCCCAAAAATGAGATGGAAATTGAAAAAAAAAAAGGGCGAAGATCTCCAGGGTAAAGGGGGTAAGAGAGCCAGCACAACCAGGAAAGTGTTGTTTCTGCAGCAGATAGCTGAAGAGATCAGACCGGGCTTTGTGTTTTGGCTGGGAGTCTGTCTGAACGGAACACTAAATCATTTGAAGCGTGAGAGCAGAATGCTGAAAAATGATCGGTGGAGTCAGGTCGGGCTCAGCTCGGGATCATCTCGCTCTCTCACTAGAGTGGAAATCCCCCGGCACAGCCAAATAAATGAAGCCGCTTAAGAAAACCTTCTAATTGAAATACGGCACGGTGAAGAACTACAGTGATTTAATCTCTGTGATTGTGATAAATCTCTTTTGACAAACTGAACAAAACTCTAGAGTATTTCTTCATTAAACACTCCATTACGAAATCACTAAATTAGCATTTCTGGCTACAATTGGTCTTATTTTTCCATGATGAGAAAGTGACGGAAAGAAAAGAGAAGCAAATGGCAAGTTTTGGTCAGAACCAGAATAGGAATGTGTGCTCTGCTTTTAGCCCGTCTAGAGTTACACACACCCGGAGCAGTGGGCAGTGACACTTCAAGCAGATCGGGTTCAGTGTCTTGCTCAAGGACACTTCAGTCATATAGATCTGGGATTCGAACCTGTGACCTTTTGGTCACGAGTCCAACTCTACACTAGGCCACATATGCCAAACAAGAACGTCACTGTGTCCCAACATTCCAAAGTGCTTTATTCAGTACCGTTTTTAAAGCTTCTGTTGTGGCTTTACAGCCCATTGTGAATTCAGTAGCCAGCCGGAGTAGTACGTAGGTGCAAACCCTTAAGTCACCGCTTCCTGTGCTAACACTGAGCCCCATAAAGCAGTAAAAGCCAAAACAGCCAGCAAACGTCCAGACACGACTGCAAACTCAGACTTACCCCAACCAACGCCAACACCAAAGAGAAGGAATGAATCCGTTTACAGTCCATGAAATAGAGTGTTAGAGCTAAAGCATTTTAATGAGGGGGAGAGCAAGTGGGAGTCTGAAGCATTGTCGTCTGTAGCTTCTAAATGACCCTCAATGGCATCCCGGGACAGACAGGATATCCTGCTAATCCTGACTCGGCTTGTTGTGTTGTGGAAAACAGCACAGGCTATAAAGATAACCAGAGCATTCAATTTCATCTAAGAATGCATGTGGGTATATATCTCAAACTTCCCCCACTGTGGGATCCATTCATTCTAACATGTCTTAGAAAGACGCCATAAGCCTCTTCCTCGTAGAAAGCCGTGTCCAGACACTAATAGAGTTGGTGTAAAAAGAGTTTCTCTGAAAATAAAACCAGCTTGCAAGAAAGAATCAGGGGACATTTTCAGCAGATGAGAGATTATCCACCCAAAGCACAACAGATTATTAAGAAAAAGCCAGAAACAGGCTTAGAGATTAAAACTGAAAACGAGGGCAGTCGTGGTACAGAGGTAGAGAGTTGTGAACAAAAGATCGCAAGTTTGAATCCCAGACCTGAAGGTTGCAAAATGGAAGACGGAACTCGTTCTGTTAGAGTCTTTGAGTAAACGTGAATGAATGCGACGCTTCAAAAAGAGCTTGAAACCATTAGCAGTATGAAAAAGAATGCCAGTGGATGAAAACAACGTGTAATCTCTTACATCCCACTCCATCATTTTAAAATACGAACTAGGGCAAAGCTTGAACAAACGTTTCAAAAAATAACAAGAACTCATACTCTTTCTTTATCTCAATTGTGTTTTTTTTGTCTGCTGTCTGTCTTCCGCATGCTTCGGGATCTACAGAAAGCCGTCTTTGGGATGTTGTGGGATCTGAAACAACCCGCCGCACTGGGTTCCGCTACAAGGCTTGTGAGGAAAAGGAATTTAGTTAATGAAGCTGCACACGGAACGGGATGATCCTGCCTACACGCGTGAAGAATAAAGTCATCCAAAAGGCAGAGAGTAATAAAACTTCACCATCGGATGCCGAACATAGAGTCTTAATCTAAGCTTCCTCGATCGTGAGAAGATCGATCTTGAAGATTCAGACCTGCAACTGAATCTGTAAGCCGACTACAAGAAATTGCAGACGACAGTGGGACGTCAAGCCCTGACGGCACAGAAAGAAGACAAAAAGAACACCCCGATGGCTCCAGCTTTCCTCCAGACTCATCCATCCATCACTGTTTGGCAGGAAGGACACCTAACTCATTCCTTTATTTGCACTCTTTCGCTCTGAGGTCATCTCAACTAAACCCCATTGCAAGAAATGTTGGTGCATAATTATTCAGACGCTAGAACAACAGCCTGGGTGATGGTGAGAAAATAAAGTAAACTAGTGTGACAGATCAGAATGTCTTTAGGCTAAATTGGGGGTCGAGGGACTTGTGCTGGAAATGCATCAGGACTGTCAATCAGATAAAGTATTTAATTACTGGCTCATCTCTGAGAGAGAATAAGATAGTTTGAGAGAGAAGGATATGGATGGGGGGATGGATGGATGAATGGATAGTTAGGTAGACAGACAGATTCTTACAAATATTCTTCGCGATTGTTTTTCCTTAGGCAAGACAAAAGACGAGACATTATTGTAAAACATCCCGCCGTCCTTTTTTAAGTCAAATGTACAGCTTCAATTTCAAGTAGAACTCCCTTAACAGAATTATTGCAGTGCATTGAAATGCAAAGTTCTAACATAACTAGGTTTTTTAAAGTTATTTTATACATTTTTTTCTTTGTGTGGAGTAATAAAAAATAGCAAGTCATATAAAGCAATAGCTTTTAGGGTTAAAAAAATCAATTAAATCCAAATTTCTAAACTCAAAAATCAAAAAGATAATTTTACTGCAAATCAGTAAAACAGTTGTTTTGGTGGGTGTCATTGCTCCGCTGGAATTAAACTGTGTCGGTTAAAACTAAAGCTTTAAAAGAAGCAAGAGGTTTCCTGCTCCAGCCAGATGTGTAGATCTCCAGCAATGCCCCATCGCAGCCTCGTCCTGTGGGGATTGAGGGAATATTATCTCCTTACAAAACATGTAAAAATAAGGTCAATTTATAATGAGTGATGTGCATTTGCAATGACAAGCGGGGAACTTGTTTGGTTTGTGCTAAGATATGCTGCATGAATAAGTATGAACTGTGCACTTGGGTGGTGTCGGACTGGGAAATCACACCAAGGTTGAACACTAATTGGAAGTAACAGTTTTCCTCTCGTTTCTTTCGCTCAGGCTGAGAGATTAACCGCGTAGATGGTGATGAGATCTTGGGCTGGAGCTTTTATTCTCTTCAGCCATAACAGAGGATATTCCGGCTGCGTGACCTCATGGGAATTCCCAACTTCAAGCACATCTGCAGACTGAGGAGACAATAGGCAATAAACCCTTAAATGTATATTCCACCCTCTCTGGTAACACAATTAATAAGCTCAGTTTATCCGCATCTGTACTGCACAAATCCCGGCAAGCCGGAAGCTCTTTAGAAGACGTGGTGGTTCAGTCTTCTGCCAGTTTTCCCTTGTGAATAAGGCTTCAGTTGTTATTTAGGGTTTGCTTTAATCAGCGTTCTCCAGAAGTGAAATCAAAGCTTTGAGATGGCACGTGTGCCCGCTACAGTCTGTCACGCTTACAGTGCATGAATCAATCCGTGTTGTGTTGATTAAAAATCCACCTGAGCTGAACTGTCGAACAGAAAGCTTCGGAATATTCACAAGCTCTGCTGTCACCGTAGCCAAATAATTCACAAGTTTAGAGTAAACCTGTTAGTAGCAATGACAAAGCCATTAGATGTTTTAACTGCAGTGAATTAAACTCAATCACACTTTCTAGGTCTATTCTTGAGACATGACCCTACAACATTGATGTTATGGATTTAAATCTATCAAAATGCCTGATTCCAACCCAAACCTTTTTTAAATACCTAAATTAAATCATTGGAGTTGCCCCATCTAACATTCAGAGTTTGAAGAAAATATTTTGTCTTTTTTCTTTGTATCACAAAGTGTGATGAACAATCAGGCGTTGATTGTTTTATCTCCTTTTCAGGTATCTGCTCATTCATTTATTTATGTAATTATTACATTGTTTTTTCTATCGATTGTTCAAGCACTGACTGTGATTGGTTCATACTGGTCCAATCACGAAGCTGCAGTGGCTCTTTGCATGCATAATAAACAACAAAATAGAAATTAGTTTACAGTGAAGTTTACAGTGTATGTGTAGACTGTTTACAGAGTCAGTAAAACCAAGTCCCTTCATTGATACAATAAAAATAATCATCTCCGAAGAGTCATTATATTGATGTTTAATTATCAAACTTGTGATACTTCGCCCTAGTCCAGATTGATGTAATTATTCAAATGTATTTTATTTAAAGGGTGTCATTGGCCACAGATCCCAATCTTCACATCGAATCAGGACGTTCTTAATATAACAAGTGTGATTTTATAGCAATTGTTATGAAGACTGAAAAATTTGTTTTGTATATTTTTATATTTTATTTGTATAAAAATAAGCTACATTTTACATGTAAAGCTTCAAAATATCACTATCAAATTATGCTTCCATCATACAGTTAAAAAGTACGTAGAAGTGGCTCAATTACCATTTGCTCCATTTAAAGTAAATAAAAACCCCGTGCAAACATTGCATTTCCAGGTTGACAAAGAAATCCCCTCCGGACAGAAGTAGCATGACGGATTTGACAGCATCTTCCTCCAGTTAAACAGTGCTGGGGCAAACGTCAGCTCTCCTGCAGACCAGTGTCTATTGAGCAGAGAGTGATGAATCAGCAGATCGCACTGGTCCCTGCGGTGATCCTGTGCAACCGGGCACTTTCACTTTCCTGACACAGCATTTTCACAACAGTTCCCCAACTTGTCACAGACCCCAATCAAAAAATATATTTAAAAAAAGCCACTATAAAACTGCTTATTTTGTAAATCATTCAATCATTCATTCCAAGAAAGTTTGGGTGCTAACCTTAGATCGTTCACTTTAAAGCAACGTATTTCCACATGATAAGGACTGACTGTTTTTAGAGGATAAGACTATAAGCTCGAGACCCATTTTGAAATGAAGACCTGGTGAAATGTTTCAGATGATCTTCTTATGTTGTTCTCTTCTTACCCTGATTAGAAACTTTGAAAATAAGTCGAATGTTTCGGTTGAGAATGTAAAATGGTGTCAATATCAATCACTAAAAGCAAATTGTCTAGTTTTTCTATTGATCTTAGTCACTCTGGACACATTATCACAATCTTAACGCTAACAGTTGTAAAACAAAGCTGTGTATTTTTTTTTTTTTTGCTTTGTTTAAAAACACTTTTGAAAAACTTTAAAAACATTGACCATTTTGTAGGAAGGCTAATACATTTGCCTTCAACTGTATTTTACATTTTTATTATAATTTCATGTATTCATGTACTTGTATATTGTTTGCTGACAAGCATTGCAAACGTTTGTTCGATTCTCTTATAAAGAATGGTAAATAATTTTTTATTCAACTTTTGAAAACAACAATAAAGCAACAAGTGCATCGAAAATATTGAAAATATATAAGTGCAAGACCTACCCAAAAGGAACATAATACCCAGTGCAAAATATACAGGACACCATTATTTCCAAAGAAATGCCGTATAGTGCTTTTCCTCCTACAATTAGCTAATTGCTTTCGATAGACAGATAATTATAATCATAGCAAAATCACAGTATCCAGCAGCTTACAGCACTCAGAACAGCCAGAAAAGAAAAAAGAAAGAGAATAATAACTAACAAAAAACATGAGATATAACAAGAAGATCAGGGATAAAAAAATACAAACAATAAACACGCAAAGCGGAAATGTAACGTGAAAGAAAAAAATAACAGGTTTCATCTTGTCGCTTGCCTAAACTTAACACATAAAATTATTTGTACAGTACATTTTTACACTAAAATGATACACTGTAGCGTGTAAACAAACGCTTTCCGGACCACAGCAAATCACTTATGGTCCACATAGGATGACCTCTACGTCAGAAGAAATGGAACCACGTGTGGCTGACTGAGACTGGCGTGGACACTAGACGGAAGCAAATAAATTGTTCCATGGCTGACCAACCTAAACCAGACTTTACACAGCGCATGGCGAATCCAGGCGGAAACTAGCCACACGTGTCTTGAGATTGAACTGTGATGTTCTACGAGATAAAACGTATCAAGAAAAACCGCAAAAGCTCTTCACAAAGACCAACAGCAGAGTGACAACACAATCTTCACAGGGCATTTGTTGCATATATCTATAAAAAAAATCATTGTCAACATGTTTCCCTGGCAGAATAGGAACGTCAACATAACACGTTTATTGTGTAGAGCCCGAATAGAAAGCTCGGAGAGCATGAAATATGAGAGAAAATCCATTGTGATGTTAAAATGCTGACAGCACATTTGTTTCTCAAGTGCTTCAAAGGTAAGTCGCCTTCCATTCAGACTAAACAAAGAAGCTTTGGTGTTCTTCATGTTTTTCGGAAGGTGATAATCACCCCGATGAGAACAGTTTGGCCAGGGAGACTCAGAGAATAGGGGCTGTTGGCACGACTGGGGGGTGCGTGAACAGCAAGATCAACACGAATCGTACGGTTTGGTGTCTGTTTAGACGTGTCTGTGTAATTCAGCTAATATTACATTTAAAAGCCATTTGGCACCATTTTTGGCACATATATTGATGAGCCATTTGGTAAAAATCCAATATACTCGACAATAGCACAACCATTGATAAATAGAGTTTAAAAGTAAGAAAACTAGGATGTATGTAATATATAAATGGTATATCATGGTGCATTAGTATGGTTTATTCAATGGTATATTACTCTTAAGTAGTCTGGAATAACACATTTCACACTACCTAAGAGTAAAATACCATTTAAAATAATTACTATTAAAAATATAACTTTATGGAACCAAACTACCTGGTTATATATTCATACACACACATACACCCCACTAGTATCATACATATCAAAAGAATAATAAACACCTACAACTGAGGTCTGGTAAATGATTACAACAGACAGAAGCTTAGAGGACAGGAAATGAGACGCTTTGAGCAGATCCCCAGAGGTGATAGATCCATCAACACTTCCATCATCCACCCCCGCCACACAGAAGAGCTCATGCCCTCCCAAGACTCTTCACACCTGGACTTATCTGCCTCACGCTCAGCCAGCGCTTCTCAAGATCCAGCCTCAGCTCCTCAATGATCACCACACACGTGCAATTACAGGCAAGTGCATGCTTGAATAGAATGGAGTAGAATTCACTACAGCACAACTATGACGACTATAGAATCAAACTTGTGCCAGAGACCACCAGCTAAAGTGCATCCATATACACGTCCTGGTACAACGAGAACACAACAAAACAAGCTCTTGTTAACACTGTACAATATCATCAAATAAATACACTATTTCACTGTAAATTACACTGTAAATACTAATGATGTGTATATTTAGCTACTACAGTACATTTAGTACAGTAGAACATTATTTACATGTAGTACAGTGCATTATTTACAGAAAATTAAATGCAACTTTACACATTTTGCCAAATGTTTAGAACATTCAGTGGAATGAACATCTGTATCGAGACCATTTTTGATCTTTACATTATTCAACCGTAAATGCACAAACTCAGAGAGAAAGTAAATCAACGGTTATCAATATACTGCCTGCCACAATGTCCAAGTTGTGGAAATGTGCAAAATTGTCATGAAATATACAAGAAAATAATTTTGAAAACATTTTTGGCCACATTTGGAATAATTAAGTTTGGCTACTGGCTAACGGTCAAATCTAAACCATCTCTCACTGGCAAGAAGAGGTGAAATGCTCCAAAATCAACTTTTACATCCATGCTTTTTTTTTTCTTCTTATCAAAAGTGAGGTTGTGAATGAAAAACTAAAAACTGCTGTGGCAGACTCGACAGAAAAGCTTCCAGTAATTTTGTCTCCGTTCCGAGCAAAAGGTATTTCTTAAAGTTCTATCTCATCAAGAAAGAGAAAAGTCTTTGTCACGGCGACTTACTTGAGTTTCATGGTCGTGCTCCACTTGCTTCCCTCCTCAGTCCATGTCTTTCTCTCTCTCCGGCTGAGCATAAGTCAGAGTCTGCCCTCCATGAGTGTGTCTATTAGGTAGAAATCACCTCACTGCCTACAAACTCACTGATTCGATGCTTTCTGAATGGCTTTCTGTCTCTATCAGCCTTCACTCTCACAGAAAGTCTCCTTTCCTGGCTCCCAGCATGCATCTGTACGGCCCGGCTCCGCTCCAGCCACTCAACATTAATCTGCTTCCCCAATTTGTCCCTGACATGGATTAGAGCCGTCACTCAAAAAGCCGCCATCTACATGCTTCATTTGTCTGTTTTCCTCTCCGCTGCTCTTTTCCTTCGGCACTTATCTGTCCATCTCTGTTCCAGGATCTCTTTCCCTCCGTAATCCCCTGTGATGGGTGGCCTGTGGAGCCGATGTTATCAGCTTAGCTGTTGTGGATGTGTGTTTAAGCTAAGTGCAAAAACTCTTTTGGCCACCTCTACACCCCTGGCCCACCATCCCCCGCCCGCTCCAGTGTAGTCCCACCCCATTCCCCAAACGTCAGCGGACCACCGTCCCCATTAGCACTCAACCAGCATGTGGTTGGAAAGGTGAATAGCATCCCGGTGTTTACAACCCTCGGGATGCTTTAGGATTATTGGCACTTTACAGCAGGAGAAGGAAGAGAATCGTCCCAACAATGACATTGGACCGATTCATTTTCGTACCTAATTGACTTTAAATTGGAGCTCACAGCGGGACTCTGGGACTCAGGGGCCGTGCCGGTCATAAAGGGCCCAGTGCCCACATGCTTTAGCTGAGCTTACAGTACAAGAGCGGCGCACTGTAGGTTAAATATCTACTCACTTAAGCCCCGCCCACAACACCACTTCAAAGCCACGGCAAAGACATGCAAATGCGTTCAATCAGTAGGAAATATCATTCACAGGTTAATACAAACGGTGTTGTAAGATATTGCATTAGTTGTTTTTTGTTTAACATTATTTAATATGTGGGGACAAATTAAAAACATTACTTTAATTGTATTATCAAAGAGCTATCTATCTATCTATCTATCTATCTATCTATCTATCTATCTATCTATCTATCTATCTATCTATCTATCTATCTATCTATCTATCTATCTATCTATCTATCTATCTATCTATCTATCTATCTATCTATCTATCTATCTATCTATCTATCTATCTATCTATCTAGTCTGTCTGTCTGTCTGTCTATCTATCTATCCATCCATCCATCCATCCATCCATCTAGAAACTAAGCCCCCTATTAACACACACAGACACAACAGAGAGCAAACAAAACATAATAATTACAAGGGTGGTCGGGGTTCATATGACTAAATTATAGTAACATTTGTTAAATGCATTTATGAAAGCAATCCAGATGTGGTAAACAAACCATTGTATTCTTTCATGGTTTACACAGACGGATATTTGTCGTCAGCTGCAATTGTGCTTATCCAAAGCAACACACAAACATCTACGTTCATGTGTTTCTATAGTTACTTCCTAAGGTCAGGAAAACAAAGCTCTCTGTCCTTTCTCCTCATTCGCTGAGTATGGACTATTGTAATTACAATGGAATGTTAGCAACAACATGGTCATTACGGTTCTACTCGACCTGAACCGCCGGCTAAAACGAAGCACGAGTGTCATCAACACATTTCAGGGTTTTAGGCTCAATTCTTCAGCATAAAGAACGAGTTAGTGCGCACACGTGTAAATCACACTCTACATCCCTGTGCTGAGTGCGGTATTGTCTTTTACACACAATGGTAAATTATAGAGCCCAACATCTGGAACATCAGGTAGCCAGAAATGTCTGTCATCAAAACATCTGTCATGGGGAACTTTGGACTTACTCAACAGAATGACGTTTGTGTATCAGCTAAAAAAGCAAGGCGTTACTTTTTTGATTCAAAGCACCGTGTATTTGCATGTGTTTTTGTGTTCAGGCACGTGAGTACATGCTGTGTCTGGAGAAATCTATGATTGGTTGGTCCCCAATCCTCAGTGTTAAGGCTGTGATTGGCTCTAGCTCCTTGTGACCCAGAAAAGGAAAAGTGATTGAGTGAAGGTAAATTGTCTGTGTTTGGTTGTGTTGAAGGATATGCCAATATTTTTTAGTATGTTACCATTTTTTTATTTGTCGTCTAATGATAGTGTGTGGTGCAGTGGTGTAAAGTAAATTTACTCCATTACATAAGTATTTTTGTACTTTGCATTTGTACTGAATATCAAAAATGTAAATATAAATTAATATTATTATATTAAGCTAAATATAAAAAGCTTGACTTTGATTGATTGAGTATGTGTTCTCTTTACTCTATTACATTTAAATGGACACTTATCGTTACTCGTTACATCGTGATTGTGTGTGACAAGTCAGCATCATTTTTTTACTTTGCTTCATTTCTAGAGCGGATAGTGTGTGCTACTTATGCACTTTTTGCACATTTGAGTTTGACTGACTTTTTGTCCTTTTTTTATTTATTATGTTCTGCCATTTTGAAACATTGAGGTGGTGCATTTGTTTTTCTTTCTTTCTTTTATAAACAATTCACACTTCTTGGTGTTTTTCTAGTCTATATTTAGTACGATTAAAATGTTAAATTATTTTAAATGGGATACTTTACAACTTTTATTCAAGTCTTCTTGGAATTGGTGACTTGTAACTTATGATGGAGTAATTTATACAGTAAGGCATTTGTACTTTTACTCAAGTATGGTTCATGTTCAGGTACTCTTTACCCATCTGGTGTGGTGAGACAGTTTCACTCTAATAAAATAAAGCTTTGAAATAAAAAAAACTGAACTTTGCACCTCAATCAGAAGAATTTGGTGCTAATAAGACCGAGCTTGTGTGTTGGATTCCCGAGAATTTGGTTGAACTGTATTGCAAAGCAAGTGGCTCTCGCTCGAGCACAAACGTAAATGTCCGTGCAACACAGCACCTAGATGATGAAAACAAGCCCACAAAACACTTTTACTACTCAGTGCGCTCTTTCCTGATCTCCAGGACGCCGCGTCTCCTCAACCTCATTTTCTTTCAGTTCCTCTCATCCCCTTTGGAGTCAATAGAGCACGTGGCCATCCTAAACAGTCATATCCTTTTAATCAGTTCTCGCCCAGTCTCAGATGATTCACTCACATGACCCTGCACACACGGGATCAGTTCAGTATTTTCCTCAGGCTTTTCATCTTGCCGAGCACTGGGCTGGAATAGCCAAACACTCCGCACTGTACACGCTCATCGTCTGCATTCATTACATGAGCCGGAATGTCAATACACTCATCATATGCTTCGTCTCTCTGGATCATATGCTGAGACGGAGAAAGAGCCTTTCATTACCGCCTGACAATGCCTCCATTGCAAAGGCTCCTTAAAATGTTACACACTAGAGACGGTGATGACCTAGTCAGCGTTAACGCTCCATAATGCATGATGGCAGTGTCGACTGGAAAATAAGACCTAGTTCTGCAGAGTTGAACGTGCCGATAGCATTCCGTGTCCCAGCGGAATCAAGAGCTGAACTTCTGCTGTGGGGTCGAGCTATTCATAATGTGGTATTGATTTATTAATAAACAGAGTGATTTCTTCTGTCATGTAAACCATAATTCAGTTTATAGAAAAAGTGAGAAGACAAACTGATCTCCACTCGGGAATTTTTTTTTACTTTTTTCATTTCTGGTTCACAAGGAGGGGACACACCTAGTGCTGGTGGCCAACCAATCACAGCTTGAGTTTGAAATGGGTCTATTTTGCTATGAGGCAACATCTCTACCACCAGGCCTCCAAACAAACAAACAAACAAACAAATAAATAAATAACTAGCATCTACATTTTAAATACCTATTTTGTTTACAGTTAAATTATAAAGAACTGTGAAGCAATCAAAACAGAGCCATAGCATTGTTTCAGATTTGCATTGCAATGTTTTAAAATAGCTTAGTTTTTTATCACAAAAATAAAAAACAAAAGTTCCGTCTATTTTAAGTATTTTATCCATTTTTATACATTTATATTTTATCCATATTTTATACATTTTTCACGCTTTTGAGACAAATTATGATCTTGAATGGCAAGTCATGGCTGTTCTTAATAACTGTCAAGGTTAAAAGAAAGTATAGGTTGGTCGGTGTTACCCATCACAAACGCCTTTCTTGTTTGAGAAGGCAAAACATCCATTTCCTCTTTCTTTCCTCTATGATTTAGCGCCCTCCCAATACCTATCCGCCTTTTTGAAATTCATTCCAAAGTAAACAGACCAGCAAGTCTAAATCAAACAGACAGAAATCAGGCCACTTTAATGTGTCTCAGAATGACGTGGAAGTGCAGGGCAAGTGGCTACACATCAAGATGACCTGAAAAACACCATTCTTCATCGCTGACCGCTTTCTTATATTCCATCCTGTACGCTCGTAAATAAATGAATTAATATCTTCACGTTCCCAAAGCCGTATTTTCTTAGATGAGCACTTATATTACAAAAAGGTGTGTCTTTTGTTGAACATGATTCGAAAAAAGAAGTTTATTAAAAGATTTATGAATTGAAAAATTCATTTTCCATTTTCCAAATACGGTATTTACACAAATACAAGCACCTGTTTTTTTTTTTTTTTTCCCAATTTTAGCAGCTCAAAAACTAGCAGGGTGCTTATAATCACTGATTTCAAATATTCGTGTAAATATACGTAAGCGCTCATTTCTTTAAATAATGGTTCTGTAGGAAGAAGTGCAACATTAGAAACGTTTTTACACTTAACAGGTAAAAAATAACAAAAGAAGAAGTAAGATTAAAAGAAAAAACCATCATTAATATTTGAACAGACAGACCATATTGGATCCGGTAAATTGCCGTGCTAAAGGCTAACGGGCTAGCGCTTGAAAACCAGACCAGCACGCTGCAAAAGCTTTGGAGCAAATAGAAAAACAGTTCAGAACAAATAATTTGTCGAGTCAAACACAATCAAATCGCTCTTTCTGCTATACAGAGAAAAACGTGACTGTTCTAATATTTACGTAAAACAAAAACCAAGTTCAGTCAGCTTTACGTTTCGCTCTTTTAGCACAGCGGCGAATGGAACCAGTGAGCAGCAAAGCATGATGGGATGTTTCGACCGCTATAATAGATGATTGATTTATTATTTTTAAGTAAAATAATTAAGTGGTTTAGAATATTAAATCTGAATATCCCTTCATCTATTTTAATCAGAAACTAACCTTTTTTTCATTTGCTTCAAAAGTGAATCAAGGTGAACACAGACCAGGCAGGTAACAAATGCTCAGTGCGTGGAAAAGTTCTAACCTGATGAAGAATGACGCTGCCGCCGAGGTGGACTGGCTAGAAGAAGGTGCCACAGTTGGAACAATCTGAACGGAACCTCTTGGTCGAGAAGGAGTGAGGGACACTCGGGTGTCAGAAGACCATGAACTTTGCTCTGCTTCACCCACAATGAGGTCTTGTGTCTGGAAAAAACATTAACCGTGATTTAGACAAAGAACTTAGTATTAATTCTGTAAATTACAGTTTTAAGATTCCTACACCTAATCTACAGAAGATCACGCCTTGAAAAGGATTTACTTGCAGCAGAAGGAAAGGCCTGCAGGTCTTTACATGGAGCAAGAGGCTGTTCCCATACAAATTATGCTGGAAAGGTCGCGTATAAAAAACAGTGAGGCAACAATTATGCAGACACATTCATCAAAGTATAGAAGAACAAGTGAAAGGCCATAATTAGCCACCAGAGAGGAGCATTAGTCTCTGGCTCGCACACAAAAAGCCACATTTCTACATATAACCACAGTGGAAGTCATAGCATGGCAACCAGGATTATATGCTTGGACAAAGATTCCCAGAGGCAAAAGATTTTTTGGATTAGATGGCAAGCTAATATTGAAGTTTTTCGGATTCTGACAATTAGAGTTGGCGTTCAGGTCCGTCAAGCCATGAGAGAGGTCACAAAAGGTCATTTTCAACCAGTTATGCTTCATATGCTATATTCTAACACGCTGTTACATAATCCACAGCGAGGAAAAGTTTTTACTCAAGTCTAGTGTGCAAATGCAAAAAGTGTGACAAAGACTTGATGCGTAACATAGATTAACTTGATTTTAATTTGTTTTTAAACATTTTTTTATATACAAAATGTATTAAAACATTTATTTTAACGTTTGCTTGTCTCAAACCAGCATCAAATAAGCCAATTCATTTTCCTTCTTAAGAGGCTAATATTTCCTTGATTTTTAAAAGCATATTAGAGTCATTATAGACATTTTTATAATAAAGACAGCATCCTTCACGGCATTTATCAGTCAAATTATGATATTATCATGATCATGAGTAATTGCAATTTATGGTTGTCATCGATTATTGTCAGGGTCACTAGAAAAAGTTATAGTTCTTTAGTGAAAATAAAAGCAGTGTCACCTAAATCTACAAAGCGACATGTCAATCTCCTGGATAGAAAATAAACCATTTCTTTTTAAGTTTCAGGTAAGGTTGTGAAATTTCCTAGAGTCTTTTTCGAGCAAATACGCCGAGCCGTTGACAAAGATGGCATGTCATTTACATAGCAGCTAATGCGCGGGACTCTTGTTTGCTAGGGGTTTATGTTTGGCAACTAAAGAAACATCATTAACTATCCTCACATAAAGCATATGGCATGCTGTGCGTGATGTGTCAACATGCTAAGAAAACTTACGGTGGATGACATATGGATGAAGTTGTGTTTAAAGAGAAAAAGCATGACAAGTTGCTCACAGTGGGAGATTATTACAGCTTGTTCATGGTTTCACTTTTTTCGTTCAATTTGTCTCGAGTTTGTCTCTGAAAGCATTTTGTTCATACTGCAAGTTGCGAATCTTTCATTCTGTTCAATTTCTAAGGACTTCTAAGTATTTTCACGTGTTCTATCTTGGGTAATGGAGCCAATCCCAATGTACTAATGTGAAAATCAGAAATGCAAATCACGGCATGAGACACACAAACAGTCACATTTAGACACTCTATCACACTCATTTATACACTTAAATCTATAAATCTATAATCTTAATCTAGTGAAGTTATACACATGTTTTTAAAATCGAACCGAACTCAGAGTATCTGTACAAAACAAAATGTAAGTAAAGAGACGATAAATGGAATGCTAATGGTCCTTGACATTTACCAATGAGAGTCAATGTCAGCGCTTAAACCAATTTGCAGAGGAAAGTGTAAAAGCAACACTTTAGGCTGAACACCATTACATTAGTACATGAATTTGTTCTGAAGCAAGCTGACGTTTATTTCCTCATGTAACTTGTAGATTTCAGCGGTGTAAAGTTTCTCAGAGACGCATGTGTCAGGGAGTGGATTCGTTGTTGCCAGAAAAATACACCTATGTAAATACAAAAAACAACGAATTGAAAATATGTGCATAATTCATTCCCAGTGTGACCAGATCCTCAGTTCTTCCATACTGTGAGATGACAGCATCGTGCAAGGCCGTCATGCAGACCCCTGATTAATGCAGGAAGATCTCAGAACATATGGGAACAATCTCTTACATGTGGGTTTAAAACAAGTATTAAAAGTAAGCTTTAAATGATTCTCTTGTGCGTTTTAACTACACAATATGAGCATGAGACTGGGACAATATGACTGTGATGACTGGAAAACAGATCAGATTTTGCCCAGCAACCGCTGACTTTGTGAGAATTCAGACCAAGTGACAAGAATGAATAGTTTCACTTTGAATGAAAGTAAGTCCAAGACAAAAAGAAGTCTTAGAAATCTCAAAATGAAGCTTCCCATTGAAAACCCAAGCAAATCCACAAACTTTATTGAATAGTTTTATCTAATCTGTGCAGGTCAAAATAATCAGAGGTCTACTGTTTCAGTTATTTGATATAATACTATTGAAAAAAAAACTACTAACATCTAACATACTAACATACCTTTACTTAGTTGGTAACTACAAATCCCTGAGATTTCCGTAATCTCGCAAGAATGATGACGTCGGCAGGTCACTGTTCTCGCGAGATTACGGAAATCTTAGAGATTTACACGACGTCAATTCAAGATGGCGACTCAAAAAAACAAACAAACATTGCCATTCAGGAGGAATACAAGCTTATTTTACATGTCTGAAGGAAGAACTCTGCAACTAACTAGTGTTTGTTGATTTTTCTTTATTTGAAGTGCAAAGACGATGAAACTAATGTTTTATACTAATGGACTCTCATCTCAATAATTGTTAGCGGTAAGAAAAAGACTTGTTACTTTCGTATTGCGAAAATATTTAGAACTCGACACCAAATTTCCGCGACGACGCGTTTCTCAGGATTGTTGTTGTCTAGGACATTCGTAAGTCATTCATATAAATGTGAAAAATATCCACCGTCACAAAACAGGCACTTGGTTGGTTGACCTGACATATGGCACAGACAATACAATGTCTATCGTTTGTGTTGCATATAAGCCATGACCAATCAAAGCCACCTCAGTCTGTCAGTGAACGAGGCCTATCTGGACAGATCGTTAATATCAGTATAATGGCGAGCACGTTTCGCTTCTCCTGAGAAGGATGTGTAAGGCTGACAAGAACTGATCTTACAGACCCACGTGTGCACACACAAACAACGAAGCAGCTGTCAAACACTCACTGTGGGTTTGTGAGGATTCAAGCCCTCCAGACACGATGTTTGCATGAGTGTCAGGAGCAGGGAACAAGGTGCACACGCTGGATCCCAGGTCGGGTCATTAAAAGTTCTGCCGTAGAGCTCTCTCAGCTGAAGCCGAATCAGCCATTCTCTTTATTCCATCAACGTGTCGATATTCCCGTTTCACAGGGTGGAAAATCCCTCTGTACTTTCCCTCAAAAGCAGTATCATTTCTCTGTCGTTCTCTCGCTCCGAGGGAGACGGATCAGTGTGTTCAGGTCTGTGAAGGCTTCCTGGTCCAGTGCTCCCTCAGGCCCAGTGGGTCGTTCCTACTGTCATGATGCTCACATCGAGTCCCACACATTCGCTTCACTAATAAATTGATCTGGCAGAAATAAACTGAGCTCAAACTGCAGTCTAACCGAGGGCCTGAAGAGGTTGAAAAATCACATGTACTTAAAGAAGACCACATTTGCCTTTTGGGTTTAAACTCATAGACGAGGGAAAATAAGCGTGTCCTGGGAAAATCAAATTGAGGTATTTTTGCGAAAGATGGTGAAGTGGAGAATGGTCTGAGACTAAAGTGTGAGGTTAGTATTGTTTGTACAGGATTGTTAGGATCTCCAGCTTCCCCACACAGTCCAAAAACTTCTGCAATATTATACAATTGAACATTTTCCATTCGAATGAGTGAGAGAGTGAATGTGCAAATCAAGCACCTCCTGACCCAGAAATAGAAAAGTCATATGTCATATGTGGGCTTCACTTTGAACAAGACGCTGACCCCCACATGCCCTCTGGCTGCCCACTGCTCCGGGTTTGTCTGTGTTCACTTCACTGGATGGGTCAAATCCAGGGCACAATTCCGATATGGCGGCCATATTGACACTTTTCTGTGCTCTAAATGTCCGTGTTGTGTTTGCTTAAGTATTGTTAGGCAAACAGCTTCTATTGGTTTTAAACACCATATACTGGCCAAACCATTATCCTACATGCATTTTTTTTTTTTTTTTTTAGAAAAATTGAGTATTTTGCTCTGCTTGTGCATTAGCACACGTAGGTCGCTAAAAGCTTCCATGGCTGCACGCTTGCTGGCATAAAAGCACTTGTGGACATTAGCGAGAAGGCAAAAATGCACCAGTGCCGCTATTGTTCTCCCACCCTCAATCCCCCTTTCAGCAGGAGCAGCAGATCCCGGCAGGAACAAGCTTCTATTAGAGACAATTGCACAGCACTTGAGGGAGAAAAAAAACAATAACATGAAAATAGTGGTGCTGCGTATCGCAATTAGACACCTGTCCGATACAACAATGCGCTGACAAGTGGCTAGAACTGTTATCTTTTTACCACCTGTGAGGTTTTACTTGAGGTTTAGCACAAGACTACGTGCTATTTCAGGTTTAACACACAGGTTGACCTCTGTGAAATGTAGTAAGGGTTAAATTATAACCGTAACAAGACATCTCAAAGCGAGTTGTATTTATTTGTCTTTAGCAGACGCTGCATGTCAATCTTTCGTCCATCATCACGCTGACGTTGAGTAGTGGTGTCGTATGTAGCATCGCTGACTTACAGTGAAAAATACTCGATTGAGACAATGATTGAGTCCAAGGCGCGGTCAGGACCTTTCTGTGTGGAGTTTGCATAGTATTCCTGTGTTTGCGTGTGTTTCTTCCGGGCCTCGGGAATTTGGACCCTTGGGGAAAATTCCCATTAATGTGAGTGAGACTGTCTGTGATTGGTTGGCCACTAGTCATTGACATTTGGATGTGGAGATTGGCTGCAGCTTCATGTGACCCAGAAATGGAAAGTCATTTCAGAAAACAGATGGATTGGACACATTGAAGAATCAACCAATTGCATGCAAGTTTAGAGAATTGTGTTTTGCGGCGACTAGTGTGGCAAACAGATAGAGGCTTTCAGAACAACTGCCATCATTTGCTGGGAAGCATTTAAAAGGTCAAGAAATACGCTTGACAAATGTTTCCTACATCTTGTTTTTCCAGCTACCGACCACTAATTGGGTTTCCGTTGTGCATCAGAACCACAGCCTGATGTTTGACCGTTATATGACTAGAATCTGCTTTGAGAAAAGGTGAAGTACTTCATTTGGAGCGTTACCTGAGACATCTCGGGGTTCTTTTAAGTAAAGTCAAAAGGCCAAGGCCTTCATTACTTGAGTACAAGTGCAGATACCATTTGTCAAATGTAACACAACTACAACACAATGCTGTAAACTAGGATTCTCTCCAGCTCACATGTTCCGAGGGCCATTACAGTAGCTGACCAACCATTCCAGGGACATTTTAATGTTCAAGAGCTAGAACTAATCACACAGGCTCTGGAAATGTATTTAAAACAATCACATTCTTTTTCATTTTTTTTCCCTTGCGGTTTTCTGTGGTATGTAACAAAATGTGAAGTAATTGTTGTGGTTTCAGAATTTAATTGTGAATTCTAATAAAATTCAAGAAAACTATAAGATTATATACTATATACTATATTTTATTCACTTTTGACTACTAGCTGCACCCAATAAATGTAAAATAGTAATTTTAAAATTGTGATGTTTGTATATATTTAAATGTAAATTATGTAAATAATTAGGGTCACACAAATGCAAACCTGAAAAGTGTTGTGAATGCACAAAAGGACAAACAAAGCATTTCATTGGCCAACTGGGAACTGATCCGTAACACCATTGGCCTGACGCTATGAGGTTAAATAGTTTTGTTTTTTGAAGTTGTAAAATTCTACAAATTAGTCGTGTCACTTCAGCTGAGAGTCTACAAACGAATGCTTTTAAATGTGTAAAGATTATTATTGTGGAAAAATAATTCTATAAATGTACTAAAAAATATGCAAAGTACAGGAAAATAAAGGATTTTTAAACAGTACGTTAGGAAGTCAACTTCAAATCTGTCCATTTCGGGTTTCCAGTGATAATCCAATGTTTATATTTAGAAACCAAAGGTCTGGCAGCAAACAGGAAATGGATGGTGACATACCGGGCTTGGCTGAGGCAGGAAGTTATTGACGCGTGAGATGCTCCACATGCCCTCCAGGTACTGTTGGGCTTGAATAGTGACGGAGCCAATGGTCCCAGTCAACGGTCCTCCACCCATAGCCACCTGCACACTGGGTTTTAGTGAAGCAGGGCCAGAGGACGGTGGTTGAGTCCAGTCCAGATCACGCCGCCTCTCTCCTACTGACAGGAAGTTGTGTGATGGCTGAGGTATCCTTGATTTGGCATTTCTAGAGGCAAGGGTGACCACGCTGTGAGTGGTCAGCCTGGTGGGACGTCCAGAGAAGGTAGTGGGAGGCAAGGGCGGCATGTTGGAGATTGGGCCGAGCTCTTGAAGGGTTTGGAGAACCTGCTGTCTTATCTGCCGGGCCGGAGTGCCACACGCTTGGCATCTTGGTCCATCGTGCCCACAGTCAGAGACCTGAAGCTGGTCAATGATGAAGGAAGCAAATCCTGGATCCTACAGAGAAGAGAAAAAAGAGAGAAATACTGTGTTATAAAAATAATAATAATAATAATACAAACTTAGGGACCAAATGGTGGGGTAGTGTGTAAAGATGTCCTCCAGGTCTCCGTTTCACTTTTACAAGTTAATAACAAGTGTTTGTGAGACTGGACAATTGGCCGTAGATGTGTGTGACACTGTGAATGTGTGTCTGTGTGATTCACCCGTTTAAATCTGTGTGATTGCTGAGCAGGTAAAAAATTAATGGATGAACAATACATGTTTGACATACTTTTTAGACCAATATAATTATAATAATTTGCTAAAACTAGAAAATAATTAGATATCAAAATAGATCTATATGAGAATTAGTTCTGGAACTAATCATATATAACTCACAAAAAAATCACAAGTTACTTATATAAGATTTTAATTCTTCCATTTCTGTTACTTTTTTACTTTTCAATTTAGATTCAATTTACAATTTAAACATTTTACATTTTTTTGTTTGTCTTGAGCCAACGTCCCATTTTTTCCAATGCAACTTAGAAATTGCATTAGATTTTCGGTAAAATCCATTACATTAAAGATTATTTCACATCTATTAATGGGTATTTATGAGATACTATATCTTTTAACCTTTTAATGCCGATGACCGTACAACATACACAAAAATTCTCACAAAAGTAATTCAGTTCAAAACTAATTTGAAATTGTTGAAATATAAATACTAAATAAAAAAAAATGGAAGTAGAGAAGCTGAAACAAATGTGGGCGAGAAAAAAGAGAACATGCATTTTTAATGATCTTGGAATCTATGCTGTATCTTTAATTATGAGACAAGTCAATATTTCCTTCCCCCATTCGACATTGCGGTTGCAACAGTGCAGATCAACTATTCTATCCCATCATTTATTTATTTTATGAAAGTTTATCCTTTTATTTGTTTTATGAAAATTATAAATCTGAGAAGTACTTGTACAGATTTGTTTAACAGTTGTGGCCGAATGGTTTGGACTTGCAATCTGAAAAGTAGCTGGTTCGAATCTCGGTCTCGTAGATGCTGTACTGTAAATAATGTACGCCTAATTAGTAAAAATACACTGTAAAAATGATAATCTACTGGCAGTAGTTGTAGTTTTAGCAGCATACTGTAAAAAAGTTGATTCTCTAGTGTTTTTCAAGTTACAGCATAATAATTCAATTTCTTGAATTTACAGCATAATACAATTTAATAATTAATTAATATTATTTTTATAATGATTAATTATTATAAAATACTATTAATAATATATTGTTTTTACTAATGTACAACACATAAGTTACCAAGTCTTCTAGTCAAGATTATTGGTCCATATTTTAAAACAATATCGAACCCAGTCTGCTCCAAGTGTGTGTGTGTGTGTGTGTGTGTGTGTGTGTGTGTGTGTGTGTGTGTGTAGGTGTGTGTGTGTAGGTGTGTGTGTGTGTGTGTGTGTGTCAACCAAGAAACTTTTACTTTTCAACCTAGAATCACATTTTGTACTTTTTTTTACCTTCATAATCACATCGTGGCATTTTTTCCTCATAAACCAAACCTACTCAAAACAGTTTTACAAATATGCAAACTCATAGCCTGCAGACATTCAGACAGCCAGAAAACCCAAAGCACCGCTTCAATTCCAGCATTATAAACTGAGCAGAGGCGAAAAGTGAGAGTTTTGTGGGTGGAAGGAGTGCGGTGTAAAGAAAACAACAGCTGAGCTCAGGCGTGTAGCACACTGCAGTGTGTATTTACATTTGATAAGAGTCCCAGCGAGGAGAGATATGACAAGAGACCCTGCAGGAAATTAATCATCTTCCCTTCAGAGCCACGGGCATGACGCCGCTCTGATGGACACGGGCTTATTTCTGTCTTAGCCTTCACTCTGGAAGTTCCCGAGATGCAAACTTTTTACAAAACTCTGGAATAATATTTTTTCTAGTTGTCTTGTTAAAAACAGCCTAATCGTAAATACAGGTACTTAAAGGCAAATAAAACATACATTTTATTTTCAATGCATTTTCTCAATAAATGTTTCCTTTTCTTGGATAGGAAAATCTCAACAACTCTAGGGTTGAAGGTGAGGTTCACGCCCTGGATTGCTGGCCAACCAATCACAGAGCAGTACACACAGACACACACACATTCACACTCTCAAACATAGAGGCAAATTCTCATACTCCAGTTCACCTTGCATGTCTTTGTTCTGCAAGAGAAAACCGGAGACCTGGAGGAAACCCAATAGGAAAAATGACAGAAAAGCTGTGTCCATTCTCGCCAAATTCTACGCTTTTCAACGCTCTTTTTTAAACATTTATGTATTTTTTATTTTCATATTCAGATTTAACCTGCGTGTGAGTCTTTCACATCTCCACTCTGTATTCCTCAGAGAGACATCACTTCTGTTCTGGCTCCGCATTAGAGAGGTTAAACCCCGACTGGAGCCGAGAGCGTAAATGTTTATGGCCCCAGAGTTTCTCTTAGACACAGCAGTAACCAGCATGAATAACAGCCAGGTCCACGGCTCAAAGCCACATGAATCATCTGCCAGAAGGTGTAAAATAAAGGTTATTTAATGGAATTGACACCGTAATAATTGCTTCTCAAAACCTCTCAGACCTAGTTCACAACTCTTCACAGGAGCAAACACCTACACGGCTGGCTTTAATATGGCATAGAGAAGTATATAGGTATGTGCAGGACACGAGATAGCTGATGATTAAAGTTCACAAGTATATGTTCCCTGACCTCAAACGTCTAGTGTCATTCATATACAAGCATTTCACCCTGTTCAGAACAAGTCTAGAAACAACAGACTTCCCCTATTTGAAATAGTTTCCGCATATAGGTGGAGAACAAAAAAAGGGCACATTTTGTGAGATAAGCATAAAGTGACATTTAAGTATCGTGTTTACACTAATAGGCCAGCACCTGCGAATATAAGCAGCACCCACCCCTGATTAGTCAGGCGCAAAAAAATGAAAGATTTGATGAAAGAATTGTATTTTCTTTACATTTCTGGCTAACTTGAGTTACATTTCTCTTTAAATAAATTATTTTCCTTTATTTACAAACCAAACTTGTGACTCATCACACTTATCATTTTACTTGAATATTAGATTATTCTAGCGACTGGAACAACACCTCCTATAATTTAGAATTCAAGCTTAGATACATAGTTGTATTAGAACAATGCAATTCTTCTAATTGTATCTCCTTCATTTGTAAGAAACAAGGTCAAATCTAAAACAAAATACAGAGTTGCAAGAAGCAATTGTGGGGTACAACTGCTTTCTTTGAAACAAATGATGTAGTAAACAAACCAGCAGTGCTCCATGCTTTAGAATAGATTAATAAAAAACTTTTAATGATAAGATACTAAGTAATGTATATTTTCTTTTACAGACAAAAGGTTGCTTTTCACTTGAGCCCCTAATAATAACAATAGAAAGAAGGATACAAGGGAGTGGGTTTGTCAATATGTTCGGATTGAAATTATAATTATAATCACGGCAAAACCTACAATACCAACAGGCGTTCTGATCTTTCGGTTGAAAGTACGTACAGGAAGAGTGTAAACACATGCACTGGTGGTTTCACAGGTGTGTGAGGTGGAGCACCTCAGGGGTGGAGAACAGCTGCTGCTACACACCCTGTAGTGAGAAGGTGAGAGTCGGGTCTATTCACAGCAGGCCACTAATACAGATTACATACAATACACTTTTAAAAAGACCCCATCTGACTCCAGAGCCTTCTGGAAACACTCATACACATGTCATGGTCAATCTTGTCTTCCTCAACGCGGCACGGGAAAGAATTCCGAGCAGGGCTCAGCGCACACACTATTCCATTCTCTGGGGTTCTATGGCTGCAAACACACGTTTGTGATTTTTAGAAAGCAATTGTGCAAATAAGAAACCAACAGAAATGCTTCAATGAGTGGAACAACTCTCACGGAGTATCCACTGTCACAAAAACGTGTTTAGGTGAATATTTTGTCTGAAAAAAGGTCCAAAGTTTGGTGGACCATAGAGTGAAAGTGTTAAAGTGTGAATGTGTGTGTATCCGGCTCTGTGATTGGTTGGGTGTGAGTGCCGCATTCAGGCCCAGAGCTGCCGGGATTGGCTCATGTGGTGAGCCAGAATAAAAAAAAGTGGATCCAGTAAAACTACAATTATAAACTAAAAACTACAATATCTAACATTGTATTACTGCTCAAAAGAACCTCTTTTGTTTGTTGTATTGCACCATTTATTTATTTATTTCCTTTACACATTTTTTTTATTATTTGTTTTTTACCCTGTTATCACTGTTTCTTTATTGTACCGTTTTCTCTTTAGCTGCTGAAACTAAATAATTTTTCCCTTAGTGGGATAAATAAAGTCATTAATTCATTCATTTTTCCCTGGTTATCGATCCCATGATCCTTGGTTTTGATTGATAAACCACTATGTTTCTATAACTCATTTAACATACTATGTTTTGACTACATTTTAATTGGTGCCAATTGTTTTACATTTAGTTTCAACTTAATTGTACTAAATGTAAAAGTAAATTTGCATGATATATTTTTTTTGTATTTATTCTATACAGTAATATATCCTACATAACTGTGCTACAGTGTCTTACATATAGTTTATACTGCAGCCTCTAGTTAAAAGCATGTAACAAATGTAAAATAAATAAATGAAAGAAAAATACTACAAAGCAATACTAAGTGTTAAGTTTGGCTGAGGTGTCTCTGTAAAGAGATGAAATGTGGTGTCCAATAACACCCACGTGTTTACGGCAGTGAGAGAAACCTACACACGGCCATTAAAACACAGATGTTAGTCGGACAGCAAGTGACCGGCCACAGTCTCTCTCTCTCTCTCTCTCTCTCTCTCTTTCACACACACACTCTCTCTCTCACACACTCTCTCTCTCTTCTCTCT